>VXBP01003501.1:111360-291212 GCA_013400115.1 Rhinopomastus cyanomelas | reverse complement strand
TCGAGGTCACTTCCAATCTGTAATGATTCTATGAATTAACAGAAAGTCACTGACAACCAAGCAGCACCTTAGTCAGCTCCTAGTTTCAGTCTGAGCTTAAGGACTTAAGCCTAAATTTGATGAACGTTCTTTGCACTTCTTGTAATCTTTTCTACATTTCCAGAAATGCTTAGCCCTTACTTATACATGATAGAGAACAGTTTCCATAGCAAACCCAAGTACTTAATGCTACACATGCAAATAGATAGAGGGATGAGCATACAGACATCTCCTGAGAAAGAGCAATACCCTGAAAGGAAGTGGCTAAACTTGTTCTCCTAACTGGTCTTGAAATCCTCTGCTCACAGCTCCCAGTTATAAAGAGCTTTACCAACATTCCGAAATTCGTGTAAATGTCAATCTATTGTTTGTACAAGCCAGATTGTAAGAAAATTCTACTTATGTCATATTCAGCAGTGCGATGACTTTCAGGGTGAAAAATTCTGAAAAAGAGGACCAGGAAACAGGAACTCTTCTCCACTTCTAACATCTCTAAACATATTTGATACCCAAGTGACCTTCTGAGGTCCCTTCCAATCTCTGATGTTCTGTGAAGCGTTCTCCACTGCCATCTGAGGCGAGAGATTCTTAAAGGTTACTGAAGACATGAAGCAAGGCTACAGTACTGTCCTAATAATTCACTGTGATCCTCCAAACAGTGGCAAACTCCAAGGCCTGTTCTTTCAATTTACTGGTAAACACTTTAGGTATGTGGTAATCACCATATGAAATAAACAAAACTCATTCATAACCCAAGACAAAGTACTCTCTGAGTGACAGGGTCTTCTATGTTTTGACACATTTGTGGCTTAGAATCACCCACAGTCAGGAGAGGTAGAGCCTTGGAGCACTGACTCTCCAATACATGGAGGATCTTAAAATCTACCTGGAGGACTCTTCAGTTATTTTCCCCCTCTGCAGGATTTGTTAACTTTCAACTAAATCAGGGAAGAGTTCTGGTCTTCCAAACAAGCCACTGTTCACATGCTCCTTCTTCCCTAGTGATGCCTAAACTCCTTGAAAAGAGTTAGGCACAGTCAAATAATGTNTTTGCGGTCCCTTCCAATCCGTAGTGATTCTATGATTACTATAGTAATAACTGCTGCTCTAGTGCTTTGCTGCCAAGTCCTATATATATGCCTAATGCTCCATCCAGCAGAGTAACTCCCTCAGTTTCCATGAACCCTGTTTAGTGTTCATGGAAAGAGCAGTGTTATAAGCATCACAGTCCTTTTAAACATAACTTAGCAGTGTGCTACATGACCATATAAAGGGGATTAACACATACAGTACCGTGTGGGACCACTCAAAACTTATTCTACCTACCAGTTTACCTACCACTACATCCTAAATCAATTTTAACAAGCACAAAGGCATATCAGTATCTGATGCAAACTTGCAGCTATAATGCCACCAACTATCACAGGTTTTTCAGCTGAAGACAGGCATGAAATGATTAAGAGATATAGTTTTATCAATATGGATTCCAGTAACACTTTGGGTATCTGCATCCAACAGCCTTTGAAACATGAATCTTTCCTAAGGGGTTACGAATTCTTTCAGTACATTTAATCAAACACCACGTACAGGGCCCTTTTCCTTTTCTCCTCATGACACCTCTGAATACTACAGATCAGCACATTACAAATCCTACGCTGCAGACTGTGTGCCTGAGGTCAAAGGCAAAGGTAGAAATAATAATTTTTTTTGCTACTACACATCACTATATAAGGTTATTTTGCAATTTTCCTTCCCTCCTTTTATATCTTACATTTAGTAAGAAAAATTGAGTTAATCAGTTGAATTCAAGGAAGTCAAACTTCGGACTAATTTTAAAACAATCTTATATAACAATAAGTATAATTAAATTATACCAAATTCACAATCTTAAGAACAGTTTGCTTGACATACACCTTACAATCAAGATTACATTCAGAAAACACAACAGTTTGCCACCACCTTCACATCCAGAATACACATGCTAAGAAAAGAAAGGAGTATATGCAAACACCAGTGGTAAGAAAACTGGAGCTACTGGTAAATAGTTTTCATGCTGCATACTGCATGGATGATGCTGTATGTATCATTTTTGCATATAAGACTCAAGCTGCTGACTACATATGGAAAACCGCAAAGGAACATTACATTAGGGTCAGTTCTGTTCCCACATCATTCAAAATTATTTCACTACCACACTTCAGTGACTGTCCCAGTCTCAGCATCACAGATCAACTGTACAGTGTCCTGTAAACGATCTCAGTTCCCTTTTATCCTGAGCTGAGGTCTCAATTTTCACATCTATCTCAAATGTCTCACACAGACAGCATTTCTTTAGTGTACAGCTTGCTCTCTTTACGTTGCTACAGCAATATATGCAAGTGATCTACTCCTTCTCATCCTTCTTAGGAGAGGGTAATAAAACCCCCTTTACTTATTTATTACTCCCTTGCTTTATTTTCCATGCATTTCTGCTTTTGAAAACAGTTCCAGATCATTAAATATTTTAAGTTGCTGTATTTTTGTACTTTGACTTCAGTGAGAGCCTTTAAAATTGAAGTAAAGAAGGTAATCAAGATCTGATCAATTTTACTACGACACTGCACTCAAAGTACTTGGGCTTTCTCCCAGCTCATGTTGACTCAACTAATCTCAGTGTTTCTAATTGCAAATAATCAAGCCATAGCTCAACAGGTCCTTCCAAAACTGAAAAGCTCTTACTGAATACAACATAAGTTTTGAAAATGTTAACTGGGAAAAAGAAAATTTTTAATGCAGCAACTAATTGTAATTGCAACTTTACGGAAACTATCGCAACACAGAAAACACATCCAGCTGAACATACCCTGTACTTGTGTGAAACATTCTCTGAGCTGTGTTTGGAAAATTGTAAGTAAAAAATACATGTCTGAAAACAAATGAAAAATGTTTGATCCCTTAATAGCATGATTAACTGCAAAAATTGCTGATCTCCTCATCCGATTTCTTTGTCATATTCTGGACAGTCTTTCAAGTGGCAACAGGAATTACTTAGATTAATAGCATTAATGACCTTAGTACACTCCAATCTTATGGGTGCATGGCAAATGGAATAGCTCACAATAAATTTGTACTTTCACCTCAGGAAACAGATCCACACATTTAGGTTATGATGAATAAGGGTTTGCATAGGCACAAGAGAAGAAAGGATGTAGCTTATTTTCTTTTAATGACAAAGAAAATCCAAACCTTTTGAGACACATACTGCCTCTAACACTATTTCTGCTGTTGCTGCAAGCTTCAAAAGGGCAGCACATACTCAGAACTACTCATGTGGGATGATAGGATTAAAAAAAACCTGAAGAGAATTCTCAACTCAAATTTGCACTCAATTTTTGTAGAAATACTATTAAACACCGAGTACAAAATTATTTGTATATGAACAGACACAGACCTCAGAGCTGACTGATGAAAAGACTCAGGAAGGAATCACAGAATCATTTAGGTTGGAAATGACATTCAAGATCAAGTCCAGCCACTAACCCAACTGTCTCAAGGCCACCGCAAAACCATGTCCCTAAGCTCCAAATCTACATAACTTTTAAATACCTCTATCAATTAAAAACCCTCCCTGAGCACAAGGAATTAAGACACTTAGCAACTACGGTGGAAAACCAAGGGTTGGAGTAAGAAATAAACCGAACTTCACTCACCCCAAAACTTAACTACAAAGAGCAGCAGCTTTCATCAGTCCTATATTTGTGATGCTGCTATAATATGGCACTTCTCGCAATTACTGTGTAGCAGGAATGTATTTTAATAACTTTTAAATTGTTAACTTCCCAGGAGCTGTATTACCAGGGTCAGGTCTTTTATTAAGCTCTCTGCTCTAAGCAATTGAGTGCAGCTATTTACAAATTACCATTTTTAATCAGATTTTAAAAGTTTATGCAATCAGTTTATGTAAAGGACCACATACAATCATCAAACTAAATACACATGAGGACACTCCAAAGGACACTCCTTTGGTTTTCTACAGGGAGTAACAGCATAGAAGATCCAAGATTCAAACACAGAAGTCTCTTCCATACCAGCCTGCCTTAGCCACCAAATTAAATCTCTCCCACAAGAAAAACTAAGACTATTTAAACTTTTGTTGTACACAGAAACACGAACCAGGAAGAACTGTATGCACAAGAGCAGAACAAGACTGAACACCAAGAACTCCCTCACCTGAGCAGAAGGTGCTGGCTCTTGAGATTGCTTACTAGTAGTTCCTTGGAAAGATGCTGAAGCAAAACTGTCAGTCTTGTGTAATACTGGACCATCGATGCTGGCAGAGGCATCTGTCCTATGTGACTGCCACATCTCCTTTCTGTGATGAGATTCGCCAGCTTGCTCATCTGCGAAGGCAGCCCAAGGACAGCTGTCCTTTTGTTCATCTTCAAAAGCATTCCAGTCTGCAGCCTGGTTACAACCTGCTGAACTGAAGTCCGCAAAGTCGTCAGAGTCCTGAAAAGCAAGACTCTCATCTTGAGGTTTTGGCACCGAATCAAAGTCTCCAAATTCACCACTGTCACCATTTTCTAACTCAGTAGTACATTGCAAGTCTGTACCAGAAGTTTTCTGGGTAGTGTGACATTCTAAAGTGTCAGCAGTCTGATTTAATTCAGCTTGCTCCAAGCATGCTGGCTGCTGAACTTCAGTACTTGTGTCCCTGAATTCACTAAATTCATCTTTAGGTTTGCTAACATGTGCTGGCTGTTGGGAAGTTCCTTCTAGATCTGCAGCATTTACCAATTCTTGAGCGTTCATGAAGGTGGGTGACACATTGCTGACTGAACCAAAATCACCAAAATCATCATCCTGTGTGTCATTGCAAGCTTCAACTTCAGACCTACTGCCACCATTCTTAAGATCTTCAGAACCAGAAAATTTTTCAGTTGCAAGGCGTTGGATCTCATCAACCTTGGAATCCTCATTTCCCAAAGAGTCATCATGCCTAGTAAAATCTTTGCCATTCTCTATGCTACACTGGCTTCTCCCGCTGTGTTCTCCATTTTCAGTAGTGCACACTGAACTTCCAGTTGTTTGAGACATACTAGAAATTGCAAATTCATTATCTTCCAGCGCTAAGGGACCCTGCTCACAACTAATTTCTGAAAAGCAAAGATGAGTTACTCTGTTTAATCTGTTGTTCTCCTGAATGCTGAGAGAGTCTCTTTCAGTTGGAACGCTGCATATTGTAGGTCCTATTCCCTCTAAATGGATTTGGGTTTTGTTTGAGAATGTTGCAAAATCTGCAAAGTTTTCACCTGAGCTCAGCATTGAGTTCAAATTCTGCTCAGTACTATGGGCACTACCAGTTTTCAGTCCCTTTGAGCCACTGATATAATCTAGATCTTCTGTTCCCTTTGGATTTGCAGGGTCTGGTGCTGCAAATCCATTTGTTAGAATCTCTAGACATGGGAGTTTCTCACCATTACAAGCATCTGCTGGCTCAACTGCTGTACCAACTCTCACAAAACAAGAAGAAATACCCTCCGATTTCCCAGTGTTGACTCCTTGTTCCCCTCTTTTCTTTGCGTCTTCTAAAGCAGTACCTGAAGTTCCAGACTTGGATTTTTCTTTGCTGGTACTAGTAGCTGACATGTCAGAAACCTCCTTACTATGAGTAGGAAGCTCTGCAATACAGTCTTTAACATTTTTAACAGACGTGAAAGTTGCAATGCTGGCTACATTATCAGAATAATCACAAAGGGGGATGAAATGATTTGTGGAGATAAACTCTTCCTTTGGATGACTGTATTCCGGTGCATCAAAATCAGCAAAAGCTACACTGGCAGTGTTTACTCCAGAAAATCCTCCAAACTCTCCAAATTCATCTTCATCGTCATCATCAGCTCCATTGTCTAGTGGGGGGGGGGATGAGGAGTACATTCGAATAATATCTGGTTCCATTGTTTAGTTCCACATCAAAGTTACTGTATTTCTATAATGGGGAGAAAAAAAAGAAGTGTGTTAGAATTAAGTCAGGTTTTGTCATCTCATATTGCTTATTTTTACTGTTTCACATTTCATCTTAGAAGCACTCAGACAGGTCAAAGTCCATATTATGGACTTTGAAAGGAACAGTCCCCCAGAAGCATTTTCTGAACAATTCTTTTGGTTTAGAAGCCACACAGAACCTACAGAGAAAGACTCAAGCCTCTGGAAAACTACTACATGATCATATTCTCAGTAGACAATGCTGAAATGCCACAACACAAACCACACTTGTCCTGAACTGTCGTGCAACACACTGACAGAACTAAATGAAGAATTAATCCTTCATTTCTCTACTTCCCATCACCAGCAACTCATAAAAACAGCCAACATGCCTGCTCCCAGCTTTTGTCACACTCATTGGTGCGCTCAGATTTGTGACAGAAATTAAGCCACTTAGTGGATGATGTCCCAATAGTCATGTACATAAGGCAGCTTCCACAGTGCCAAACGTGTTTTTGTAAGGTTTGTAACAATGAAGGTATGGAGAAAGGACCTGCTGTTATAGAATTTTAGAATTGCTGAGGTTAAAAAAAAAATCTCCAAGATAATCATGTCCAACCATTAACCCAACTGTCCTAAGGCCACCACTAAACCATGTCTACACAATGGTCCTAAGCTCCAGATCTGCACAAATTTGAAATGCATCCAGGGATAGTGATTCAACCCCCTCCCTGGGCCTCTTCCAAAGCCTGATTACCTCTTCCAGGAGGGTTTTCCTCATGTCCAACCTAAACTTCCCCTGGCACAACTTGAGGCCATTTTGTCTTATCCTATCACTTGCTACATATATGAGAAGAGACCAACCCTCACATCTCTACAAGGTTTGTTTTCCAGACTCTGTCAACCTTGTTGCCCTTCTTTGAGCCCACTCCAGCACCTCAATTTCTTGAATCAAGGTGCCCGAAACTGAACCCAGTAGTCAAGACGTGGCCTTGCCAGTGCTCAGAACAGGGAGATAATTCACTTCCCTACTCCTGTTGGTCACACTATTACTGATACAAGCCAGGATGCCCTTGGCCTTCTTGGCCACCTGGGCATGCCAATGGCTCATTCAATCATGAGCTATGACCCACTGCCCTGCTGCTTAAGTTTCTTCTTACCAATTCAAAGGTTTCTGTTTGGTCTGTCCATTTTAAGGGTTTCATAACTGCAAGTCAATGCACTATCTCCACAACTGCTACCATCAGCTTGCTTTTTTCTTACAAACAGCCAGTTGGGAAATGCCATTACAAACACCATCAAAGCTTAGAGAAAAACAAACTTCTTCATCAAAGCTTATTCTCCAAAGTAGAATGTAGGAAGATTATCCATAAAATATTTAAATGCAAAGCACTAAGCCACAGGGAAAACAACAGGATCACAGTATTCCCATAGTCTAGATAGAAACAGATGAAGTGTTCTATCTTAACCCTGCAAACCATTACAGAAACAAGCAGGGTGTGGATGGAAAATGTTCTTTCCTGTAGAGTGATCTTGATTTTTTTTAATTGTGTGCAATAAACAATGCAAAACTTGCTACCATTGTCTACAGAAAGAGAGTGGAAACAACCTATAGAGCTTAGCAAATATTTGAATTTCTAACCAGCATAATAAGCACAGACTTTACAATACTTGCTCTGAAACACAAAAAACAAGATCCTTAACTCCAAGCCTTCAGCAAAGGACTTTGTACCTACGCACAAAGGGCGTAACAACAAACAACTAAGCTCTGCAGTTCCTGTTGAGCAGAAGAGCCAAACAGCTCTTGGTATTTGCCAGGAAAACAGGAAAATCTGCCATCTTTAAGGTAACTAACACACCTTTTTTTTGTTTCAAACGGCATTTTGCAATTCTAAAAGAACATCATGCTTATCAGATGAACCCATAAAGCAATCTGAAGAATTCTGAAGAAGGCTGCAAAAGAATTTTGTTTAGAATAAAAAGTTGTCAACAAGCTCCCACGTAGGCTTACTCAGCACCAGCTGCTTAACAAGGTATTTGAGAGAAGAGCTTCACCTTCTTATCTCAGAGACTTCATCTCTGCAGCACTCTCTACATCAAGGTCTAGCAACTGCTGTTTAAAGTCTTAAGGGAATGCAGAAGATCTGTTCCAAGACATCTGTAGAGTCTGACTCTGTGTTGACACAGATTACTCCAGCCTCTTGACTTTCCAAGCTGGAGGTTTCCATTAACTCAATAACTTTGCAACTACTAAAGCAACCATTTCTTCCTGATATCCAAAGTGCCATCAACACCAAGACTACTTACCCACTATAGTCAAGCTAGGACTGCTTTCTGAACGTTTTACTGCAGAAAATCCAAATGCTATGCACAAAAATAGGCCTGCTAGGTGGAAGTGCTGGTTTCGTTCTTTTGTAGAATGCAGTCTGGTTAGGTAGACAGAGGCAGCTATTGGATGGGCTCATCTCACCTTACCTTGGAGACAGCCCTTTTTAAAGCTAAAGGGGAGCTAGTTAAACAGTGAGTGGCAATGTGTCTGGAATTCTTGACTCCCAGGGTCATGAATCAGTAGTTCCTTAGTAACACACTAACATTTAGGAGAAACGACAGAGAAAACTGCATCAGTCAGGATGGGGCTTAATCATCCCTCTAATTCCTGGAAAAGGGAACAGATTTTTTGCTTGGTTTTTTTCATAATAATAAAAAAATTGAGTGTGTTTATTTGGTTATAACAAATCATCCATTGTAACTAAATTTGACTTCACAGGCTCTAGTTGAATCTAGCAGACAATAGCATAAATTTATTATTAGACATCCTGAAATTTAAACACTTGTTACACGTCTTTGCAAAATTCAGTTGACGCAATATTTATCATCTTATCCCAAGTGGCTGAAGTTGAAGAGACTGTTAAAGCAAGAAACTCGAAAGAAACAAGAAAATGCCCCAATGCTATTACAAGACCAGCACTAACTGGATACAAAATCTTCATCTCACAAGATAAAGGAGCTTGAACAGAAACAATTAAATGCCAGAAAAGACAGTGAAAACAGAGTCCTAACAAAACCCAAAAAAGCCCTCAAAAATAAAAACATAAAAACATCCACTCTTATTAGGTCCTAGGGAATACTGATGGGTAGGACAAGAAATTCCACGACCAAAACCAAGTACTATGACCGAAACCACTGCAGCCTAAACAGTAATTTTATCACAATTAGATGCTTTATTCTTTAGAGCAGAGGTGCACAAGCCTTCGGACACATCTTTTAAACCATTTTGAAAGAAAAGATTTTAGAACAGAAAGTGACAGTTCTACTGCATGTTGATTAACACATGAAATAAAAAGCCATATAACTAAACCCACTGGAAATTTGAAGCAGAAACCTAAAATGCTCAATATATATCTATTGTATTGTTACTATACCTAGAATATTTAAATTACTTTCAAACAGCCAGACTATAAAACATTTCATGCTTAAAAGAAAGTCTAATGATTGTGTGCATACACAAGTTAAAGGATTTGATTCTGAGATCATAGTTTCCGAAACCTGTCCCAGTCTGCAAGATCTCTACGCAGTATGAGCAATAAAAGATCCAAGTTTAACACTGGAGTATCTATAAAAACACTATATCTAAAAATATATATGAAAATACAAATATACATAAAGATATGAATATATATTGCATATAATGTATACAAGTATATCTGAAACTACAGATATTTATCAATTTTGTCTTCCTTTGAAACAGCTGTAGAACAATCAAGTCATACAAGCAACTATATGAATGAAAAAAAAAATTAAATCTAGGTAGACCAGTCTCCCTTCCCCTGAAATCTTATTTTTATTGATAAGTCATGAGAAGGGGAGAAAAAAACAGAAGATAGAAGCAATCTCAACATTGTATCCAACTGACAAATATACAATTGTGCAGTCTTGTGCAATAACAGTAACATCTAAGTACAGTTGAACAGGTTCAGTAATAAAACCAGTCCACACTGTACTCCTACAGTCTAAAGGTCTCTAAAATCACTAATGCTGGAAAAGGCAAAAGTAGTAGTTGACTTAAGTTTTGACAGGGCACAGATTTGGAAAGATAAACTGCACATCCTTTTATCTCCAGTCAGTAACTACATGTTTCTGAACCATTTACTATCAAATCAGGATATCTCAGGAGTAAACAGGGAACAATACTTGCTTTCCTCACAGTCTGATCATATCCTTGTCCATTACCTTTTTGCAGAATAATAGTAACAATCTCACAAAGATGTAGCAGCAAGGAGAACAATGTAATTACAACGCACAAAAGCAGGTATAGTTACTTCTCTGCATATCTTCTAAAGCAAAACTTGAAATAGCATGTTTTGCTCTTACATAAGACCTAAAAAAAGATAAATGGGAGGCCACAAGCAAAGAGCATCTCTAGATGGCATGTAAATTCAAAAGAAGAAACTCTGTGTTGAGCAGAACATTCCCTTGAACTTAAACATTAGCAGAGCAACCTCTCAGCTGTGAGAGGTTTTTATTCTGAAAGCAAAGCTGACTTAAACCATTCCTTAAAGTGTAAATAAAAATAAAATAATTAGAAATGGCAGGATCAAGATCTCCCTGATAGCTGTGACAATGTTACTGAAATGCCCTACAGTAAAAGCCTTGCAATGGCAAGGAGATGGATGCAAGTCATTAGCTGCTAGCATTCCGTCCTTCCAAGAACACTTAACTCTTCTACTGCAAGGGAATCCCTCAAGCAGAGACCAAAAATACCACGGCAAGGACCAGATTTAGACTTTCGATTGCAGCAAAATGTTTGCTTTCAGTAGGAAAACACTGTCCTCTCCTCTAACTTTGCGTTGTCATTGGCTTAAGAACAATGGAAAGTGGATTTCGTCTTCCTGCATTTCTGAACTTACATCTAGAAGGGCAATTGTAAATGAGTAGTGTGTTAAAACAGCATTTCCATCCACTCTAGAGTGAGAGTGTCACTGTCCAGGCTGCAGTCAATAAGTTCTTAAACTGTTTCATTAGGTTTTACTTTTGTTTTTGGAACAGGTTACCAGCAAACAAAACACGGAAGGAAAATGTTTACTTCATAATGCTTATGAGAAATCAGTGTTTATTATTTTGAATCTAATGCTGCTGCAGCCAGAAAGTCCATTACCCAAAGTGGGAGTTGGACATACAGGAGTTAAGAAAAACAATGTTCTCCAGTTGCAACACAGTAAATGTATCCAAGCCTCATTTCTCAAGACACAACCTTTGGAATTAATCAATACCACTGCACATTACTGTGGCTTTAAACGCTGAATATGCTAGACACCTATTATAAGGTGTTGTATGTGAAACAAACACTAAACTAACAAAACTGCCACCAGGCAGCTCACTTTTGTCCTGCCCTCGCACAGCCAGCAGCAAACACCCAGCATCCTCTGACAAGATTCAGACCTCTTTGGCCATGCTCCTCTTCCTCACATGACTGACAAATAGAGGAATACTAAGTTAGGTGTCACTGATACGCAACTGAAACACAGTTGGGATAAACACACGTTCCTTTAAATCTTACTACTCAGATTATATTAAAAAGCAGCCAAACATGTACTTTTGGTATCCTTGCTTCGTCACTTCATTATGGCTTAGCTGTGCAATCAAAGGAACAATTGAAATCTATGAATCTAAATGTTGTATTACTTAATGGAGCTCTTTTTTAACCAAGAATAGCATCACTTGCCCAAAGCTAAGACGAGGTTACTTTTATAAAGTTACTGTAAACAAAAAAAAAATAAATTCCAATGTTTCAGTGCAAAATCTACTGCCTTGCTATAACAGCTGCAGATAAAGACACTGTCTAGACCAAGCACATTTTTTAGTGCATGCAGGCAAACACATCTTGCTGAGAAAGTCAATCAGGTTTAAAATCTGGCTGCGTGGGAACACAGGATTTGTGTCCCACATACAATGCACACTCACACAATGGCATAAGGAATACAAAACTGGGATGTCCTCATTCATACACTATCTTAAATTCCTTTTAAAACAGCATTCCACTCAGTGAGGAAATTTACTTCTGGGTGTTACCCTGGCATAAGTTCTGTTTTGGAACTTCTTCTAAATTAAGATGGAAAAAAGTTGGATTAGCACATACTAGAAGTAGATTACCTAAGGACAACTGTTCTCAGTGATTTACAGGGCAGTTATGTTTTTCACCACATATAAACCCTTCAAACGTTACAGACTATACTAACGAGCAGATTACAAGTGCCTAGAGGTGTGCTCTTAATACAAAAGCTTCTCTCAAAACTTGGCAGAGAGTCTCACAGGGAGAGGAATATGGCTCTTCCTCTCACTGCTGAGAGCTTCTGCCTGTTTTTTAAGTGAATAAATGTTTTCTTGAAAATGCAGAGAAGTAGCTGAGGAAAAAAAGTAAAAATACATCTGAGTGAAGCAAGTTAAAGACACTCAGCAAGAAGCAGCTAAATTATTTGTGATTTGTCCCACCTACAGACAGTACTTCATGTTAAAAACACAATACAGGAGGGACATCTAATACTCCAAAGAATAAAATCAATTTTTCATAAATATCAAAATAAAATAATAAATAGAAACATTTTTCAATAGACATATGAACCCAACATTTCACATTTCCTTCCCCAGTATCTACCTTCAAGCATAATAAAAGCAATTACAAGATTTGCCCTTCCTTGTGGTTTTTCCAAAATAGGACTAAAAATAAAAATAGTTCTTGGAACTAAAAAAAACCAATCAAAATTATTTCACCTACAGCAGCACACTGATTGCAACTGCTATCAATACACAAACACTCCTTGCGGTATCAATCCTAAATTTTAATTGTTCAAATACATTAGCATGGAAGAAAGTCTGCTGAAGACGAGAAAGTAGATTTTCAAATCACGCACATTTTAAGGCCTTTTTGTGTCTGCACAAGAGCAGCTCACACAGTGTGTCCTCTGCGCAAAGGAAAAGTAAAATTAACTGGCAAAATTTCTGAAACCTAGCAACAACTGGGATCTAAGACACTTCTCTTAAGAGGACTATCCAGAAGAGTTATGAATGTTTTGAAACCCCATGGAAAGTCTAGCATGTCACCACACTGAAATGTTCATAAAGGCAGAGTTTAAATTGTCAAAAAGTACAATAGCGCAGAAAGGCATGAACATTTTGTCGAAAAAAGATAATGAGCATCTGAAAGAAGATTATGCTGCTGAGTATAGTGAACACAACCAGCTCCAGCATTACTGCTGGGTTTCCAGCTGATTGCACTACATAGCTGCAAGGAGAACTCCATGAATATTTCAAGAGGAAAGGGCAAAGAGTTGACAGGAGTCCATCTAAGCTGCTCTATTGTTTCCACTGTGAAAAACAAGTCTTTTTGAAGTACTGAAGGTTTCCAAAGACTGCTTTAATGCTTGCATTAACTTATTAAGTTACTAAAGAAATTCTGAAGTATAAATGTAAGATTGACAGAAATATGCCAACACAAATCAGACTTGCCATATAACGTATAACTCTCAACTTTATGGACTGTTAAGACTTTTGCTAAGCAAAGCCATGATCAGGAACAAAACTAAAATTAAAAATCAAATAAATTTAAATAACTTGACAGCATGAACTGATCTACTTTGGCTGAGATCCTTCAACTGCTTACTTATAAACTAATCAAGGAAGTAAAAAGAAAAGGTCATACTTTCACATGACCTTAGAAGGTCACACAATGTGTACTTCACGCAAACACTGTGTGGCATGAGAACACCATCACCACATTATCTTTTCTGAAGCCCTTTTTAGCCAACATGTATTTTAAATTCTCATATCCTTAAGTTTTTGCTATTGTTTTTTCAGAAGTATGTGAGGAACATTTCAAAAAAACCCCAAAAAAACAGACAACCAATCACTCAGCAGCCACAGGTACTTCATCTCTTCCCCTGGGTCTCTCAGCTAACACTCTGTTCCTCCACATACAGCTCCAGCTTCAGGAAACTGAACCGCTACCTACACATTAGCTGTGTAAGGACACATACAAACTCCTGTGTGCACCAGCAATACAACCTAACGTTTTCATGCTGAAAGTAGGCTAATTGGTTTTCAAGTCTAGCTGATATGTCCAGAGAATAAAACTATGCAAAATGGTTTTAATTTTGCTCAACCTCTAAGGACCAGCTCAGTTAAAACCTAGCATCCATCAAACTCACTTTATCATGAACTAAACAGGTGAAGATACAAGTTTTAAGGAAGCACAACGCATAAAAAGAAATTCATGAAAACAAAACTTTTATGATCAACCAACATGCTCAATGACACTCCTACATGCTTCATTTATGAGGACCATCAAACTTCTGGTGGTGCCAATGTTCCTGCTGAAGCTGGAATGAAGGGGCTATTACCACTAAGCATGTGAGAGAATTCCAAAGGTTTCATCCTTAGTTTAAGAAATTGTATAAAAATGTAAATAATAATACATACTTAAGAAAATAATATATAAATAAGGAAAGAGTATTTTGGTTCATCAGGCAGATGAAGCAGGTTCATCACTTGGAACCAGCAAAGGGTCTCACAGTATCAGGCCCTAATAAAGATTTCACCAATTCTGCCCCGTTTTAGAATGCTGTAACTTCAAAATAAAGTAAATAAAAAAAAATAATTTATCATGTAATCTGCAGGAGTATTTAGCACCCGACAGGCTTAACGTCTTTAACAATGAGGGTAAAGAGTGCGGGGCTTCTCCTAGGCCCAAAGAGGGAGGAGAGAGTCTAGAGGCCTCGACCGCTGCGGGCCCCGACGGAACCCCCGAGGGACTCCCACCCGCCACTCCAGGGCTGAGGAATCCCTTCCCCGGCCGGGCCCAGCGGAACCGAACCGCTCTCTCCACACGGCGACACTGGCGGGGCCGTCTCTTACCTGCGGGTTGCGCGGAGGACGGCGGGGCCCGGGCAGGCATGGCGGCGGGGAGGGGCAGGGGAAGGTGGGAAGAAGGAAGGAAGGGGAGAGGGGACGCGGCCGGTTATCTGGGGCCTCCCGCGGCAACCGCCATGGAGGGGAAACCCATGTCACGGCAACAGGAACCGCGTCGCTACGGCCCAACCCCCTCCCGGCGGCGGCCACCGCCTCCTGCCCCGCCACCGCTCACTTTGGCCTCCCAACAGGCACTGCACGATGGGGCGGGCACAGAAAGAAGCGAATCAACGAGCGACTAAGGTGACACCTACCCAGCGCCGGGGAGGTTCATCCCCCCCAGCCGCCATCTTAAGTGCTGGCAACACCACCGCCCCCGTGGCGCGGCCGCCATCTTGGACTCGGGGTGAAGTGATGCCGCGGCCGCCATGTTGTCCTCGGGAGGAAGAGAGCAGCGCCAACTTGCGGTGCCCTGGCGTCGGCACGGTGAGGTGTTTTTTCCTTTTGTCACGTTTGCGGTGCCTGGTGAAATCGTCGCGCTCGGTCCTGTCAGGGATCCTTAGATAGGGGAGGTACGGCGAGGGCGTTTGAGAGGGGCCGAAAACAGATGGTGACATTAAAAAAAATCTCCCCTGCACCCAAACACCCCAAATAAAGACGGAATTTGTGGCAGATCCTTTCCCTTTCTGGGAGGAGGACCCCGGTGTTCCTTCTCCACCCACACAGCCGTGGCTGTTTCTGCGCTGTGAAAAGGTTCAATTCCCAAGTCTTGAGGGTTATTATGCTGTTTCCGCGTAGGAAATTGTTTATTGCTGTTTCGCCCCTTTGAAGCTGAGACTGATCCCGCAGCCCTGTTCCCAAACTCACTATTCCGGCTTTTATGTCTCGTTGTGTTGGTTACTTCAGTCCCAGAGTTTGCAAAGTGCTGGGCCCCCGTGGAGTGAGTCCTTGAGAGCCTGTCTGCACGCATCTGGAACCCCAGCCCCTAACCAGCAGGGTCTGCTGGAGTTACCAGCTTCAAAGAGAAGCTTGGTACAAATTTGTTTCTCAGAAAAGATTCTTGTGTGCCTGTGCTTCATAGGGAAGGTGTGTACGCACGCTGGTTGCAAGTGTAGCAGAATTCAGATTGTGCTTTAATCGAGCTGGATTTTATACATTTTTGTTTGTTGTCTGTGCAAATTCTGTAAAAAGGAGTGGAAAGACTGTCAAAAAGTAATGGGAAGAAAACCTGAATTTATTTTGAAATACTTAAAAATAATTTTCTCTTTTCTATAGGTGTACTTATATCTTATTTCTACTTTTTCCCATGGAGCACAAGGAGACAACAGTTTGACCTCATAGGTGAGAAACTATTTCCAGCAAAACCACTAAATGAAGTAATGAGAAATAACACATCCATACCTTGTTGCATTGGTGAATATTGTCAGTTCTATGAATACATTAGGTCTTTAGAAATGCATAACACGGTTTTAAATAACATGTATAGCCTGTCATTCATCCTTTGATGGTAGCAAACTGAACACTGTACAGCAGTTGCAACATGCTGGCAAATTAAAATAATAAAATAGTGATTAAAGCGTAGCAATAAAGCTTTGTTCCTACAGAGGCTTAAGCATATATTTAAACACATTGTAGTTTGACAGGGAAAGTATTAAAGTAATTATTAGAACTTTTCCTGTTTGACAAGGATTTGTAAAACATGCCTCATGTATTTAAGAGTAATTAATCTGCTAATTTAATACGCAATACAAGAACTTTGTGAAACATGGAGAAAATAATACTTCGTTAATAAAATGTTTCTGTTACATTAGGAATCCTGTTACAGTAGCTGAAGTTAATCTATTGATGAGACTGCACGACTATAACATTTTGTTGCCTGGTGGCTGGTTTTGGTTTTTTTTTCCTTAGTGTTAGAAATGCAGAGTAAAGCCTCTGCTGACCTGGCAGGACAGGAGAGGCCATGAGGGAACTGGGAGGTAGGGCAATTCAGCAGTCAAAGATCTTTTGACCTTCATGCAATGTACAACAGCATGTTTTACAAATTGTAAGGGTGCATAGAAAAATCTGAACAAACAATGAAATGCACTAGATCATTCCTTCCAATTAGCCATTAAATTTCAGGGTCCCCAAATATACCTCCAGTATGTGGTGTTAGTCCAGGAAGAATTGTTTTATGTTTCGGCTGTGTCTACTTGAAGATGATTGGCCATGAGCATTAATCACCCTCATGGCAACATGGTAAAGAATATAATTATAGGAGATAATTTAGTAAGTATCATCACATGTACAGTTAATGTATCAATGGTTTGAATGAGCTTATGGAGTAAACACACTGCACATAAGCCTTCTAGACAGCAACCTGAGCCCTAGCACCCCAAAAAATTAAATCCTTCTGTGGAAAAGAGCAAAGCCACAAGCACAACTATGTACTACAGGAAGAGAAGCAGAAACATCACCACTGTTAGCAGCTAGCTCCTAGAATAGAAGGAATTTTATTAAGTGAAATTATTAGATGATTTGAGGAAGTAACTTGTATCCTAAAGCAGAAAATCCCTCCAAATGGTCCCTAACAGTTTGACCAAAGAGAAATTTCCTTCTCTGTGGTATTTACTAGGTAAGAAAAAAGGTCAATCATTTGTGAGTTGTTAATTTTACTCCAGTGCAGGATTAGACAAGAGATAGGTGTGTTCCACAAGTGGAGTGTGAGTGATTTGCAACATGTGTGGGATTTCTGTAGTCATTCTTGAACAAGCTTTGCTGGCTGAAGGAGATTTGCTTAGGAAGGCAGACAGAACCTTTATGATAGCATTAGCCATATTACGTATTAGTTCTGTGAAATGAAATCCCTAGGTTACAAAACTGATTTCAATGTCATGCTTTCAACATATTAAACTCTCCTTTACAAAACTGCATGGAATGTAAAAATGCTATGTTATGCGGAGGATATTCTAGAGAGGTGTCTTTTCAAACATGTGGGCTGGAGTTGGGGTTTTTTTAAAGTATTTACTTCCAAGTAAATTTCTTTTCTCACAGTGTGGTGAAAACAACCGTAATTTTAACATATCCCTCTCAATGTGAGGCCCCACCCTGCTCAGTGCAATAGAAGCTCCAAGTCTAGCGGGACTGGTCATAGGAACAACGTCCAGGCTTAATTTGCAGCTGTTGCCGAGTCCTAAACTGCCAGGAGAGGGCGCAGCCTTCCTAGAAGTGAAAGGCATCGTGGCGTGTCAAGATAATTCAAAAAGGCAGAGTTCCAAAAAACGTGCAGGGTCTGAGGGCTGAGACGCTCCTCCTGGGTTGGGAGTTGAGTATGACAGGGAGAGCTTGTTATGGTCTACACCCGTGTCTTTCATAAAACTTAAGTCATTCACAATTCTCGAGAAAACTGAGTATTTATGGGGAAACAATTTAGCTTTGTATTTCTTGTTTTGGGGATGGTAATGCGTTTCCTGAATGTAACTTTTAGTTACGCTATCAGTTGCTCTACAGTAATGCAGAAGACCTTCTGAAAGATGTTGGTTCATTAGCAGTGGGTAGTGCAGCTATTTTTATTTTTTTTTTTCTATCATAACTTCAAAATATATACACTACAACATAGATCCTGACGGTGCTTTTCCTGGCTTCCCTGCTCAGTGTTTGTGGAAGAAACTCTCTGCCAAACCCTAGATAAATCTTCAGACTTCTTAGAAACACTGTGTTGTGTCTGGCAAGGCTACTGCTCAGAAACTAGATGGTTTTGTGAGAAATTACAGGCTTGATTTTTCTTTCTTGTATTTTTTAAAATTTACAATTGGATCAGATATTTCAATATTTGAAATTATCTGTAGAATGAATTTTACATGGTCTTTGGACATACTAGATCATGTAATTTCACTAATACCAAAGACTTTAATTTCTCCTATTGCTTGTGCAGTCCTCACTAATTTCAATTTTTCTATGGAAATGGAATGTAAAAAAACCCAAGCAAACTGAAAGCAGAAAGTCAGAATGTTGCAATTTATCTTCACAGAATGTTCTGACTTTTTCCTGTCCTGATATGAAACTGAACTGACACATTTCTCTGGGATGTTTTTAATTTAATAAAACTGCTTTTTTCTTAGGCTATTACAGCTGAAATAACTACTGGTACTGCATTAGTTAACATAAAGGGATAATGCTGTAAGTACTTCCCAAATCTTTTTCACAAAAATAATCTAAACATCTCAAATGCCCACATCTTCTGCATCACTGCTACCTCCTTCAGCTCCTCTGGGCATGCAGATCTAGCAGGCACTGATTTCTCTTGCTTTGGGGATCCAACAAAAGTGTCATAGCTTTTTCCAGCTCTTCAAGGAAGGGACTGTCTCCCTCTGTTCTAGTTGTGATGGCATAAAATATAAAAGCTTGTAATGTCTGTTTTAGATGGAATGTATCAATCCTCTGTTTGGAGTGCAAGCTTATTTTTTACAAGATTCCTTTGCTGTCTTTACTGGGGTCATAATAATGAAAGGAAGGAGACATTACAATGTCAACAGCCATTTAAAATCCCAGAACTGTCCTTAAACAGTCCTTAAATACAAAGAACACTACATTATTACATCAAATGGATGAAGTGTTGGTTATTTTTGGTGGGAATTAGAAATCTACATCTGAAGGGCATAGAGGTTCTTTGATTTTTTTTTGAGGGGGGGCAGGGATAGCCTTGCTGACAATGTCTACCTTTTTAGTGTTGTTTTTTTTTCTTCTAAGGAACTTCATTTTGAGTCTCAATCATGTTTCCAGCTGATCTAATGAACATGCAGGTTTCGCATTCCTGCTGTATGAGGGCCACCCAGTAGATTAACCAGTTTGTGAATGCCAGAACAGCCCCATGTTACCTGCCGTGGTCTAGGACACATCCTCAGAGTGGCTGACGTTAATGACTTCAGCGTGGTAACACTATGCATGCTCCTGGCCTCAACATAGTTTTATATGTAACTCATCAGTAAAGCGTATTTTAATATGCACTTTTTAACAATGGCAGAGCTTGTCCGCCAAGGCACTATGTAGCTGGCACAAATTGGCAAGCTGTTGGCAGCACTGGCATGTTCTGGTGTGAAGGAAGTGTAACAAACTTTAAAACAGTCTGACATCAGCCCTAATTTAACTGTGCTACTTGGGGAAGCTCAGAGGGGAAAACAGCTGAGGAGTAGTAGCTCCATAAGACATGAACAGCCAAAGTGATATAGAGACAATAAATATGATTTTCTTCCAGGTCTGACAATATTTCCTTCTAAAAGGTGTTATTTTGCAAGTATCTCAGCTGTCAGCAAGGAAAGCAACATTTCTCAATCAGTAGCAGAGCAAAGATTTCCATGGTGACTAATTGGGTTGGTTGAGTTTTTTTTAATACAGGTTCTAACTACAGAAAATCAATAAGAAATCAAAATTCTTCCTTTAGAGACAGTGCCTGGCCTTTAACAGGAATGGCTTCTGAGTTTTGTGCATTTAAGATAAAAAGTGCTAAAAATTCTTGAAGACCATTATTATATTTTACTGATCAAATTTATTTATTGGACAAAGATGGGTTGAGGAGGCATTGTGTTTTGAGGGTTTTTGAGGCTTAGGAACATAGAAGAGTAACTCTATGGCTGTTTTTAATATATAGATATAAAATCTGCAATGTACTTTTGTAACCACACAAGTTCATTGCACATCTGTATGTCAATACAGTCAGCAAAATTCAGGTGTCTGGTTCAGATGGTTTTTCCTTCACCTACCAGTGTTGTGTGTCTGGCAGTGTTTCATGTCAGTAAAAATAATTTGAGACTTTTGTCCAACAACAATGGCCATTTCATTTTACAGTGAATAGCAAAATGTTCCATGAAATGGAAGTGAATGCAGTGTTCATTTCCAGGTTTTAAAATGGAAATGGCTGAGGTTTTTCTGGGTTAATGACAAAGTTGTCTCAAATGCAACTGACATGCAAGGAAAGTGGTGCCTTTTGCAGGTATTTGTCAAAATCCTTCTCTTTTTTCCTTCAGATGCCTGTTTTCAGTACTAGCTATGTCAATGTTATCCTTTCTGCAGTGGATTTGCTTTCCTTATCTGTGTTAATTGACATGCAAATCATCTGGGGCACATAAGAACGCAGATATCAAGGGTAGATCTCAGAAAAAAACCCTTACATTTGTACCAAGAACAGGCATAACAGAATGTGAAGAACTTGGCAGGGAGGAAAACAGCAGTATGAGAGTGGGCGGATGAGAAGTCCAAGCTCCACCCCTTTGATAACCATGGGAAATCTTGAAAGCAGCTGAATCAGCTCTGTTCCATGAGGAGAGTTAGGAAAGATGAGATTAGGTAAATCCAGGTGCCTGAGCAATCTGTTTAAAGTAGGAACACACTCTTAAATCATGGCTAACTGGGAAATGGGGGATGTCTCTGAGCCAGCTTCTTGGTTCTGGTAAGTGAATATGATTGCAGCAGGCTTGTGTGGTGCTACTGATGTGCTCTGCAGCAGCCCTTATCAGGGAGTGCTTCTTCTCACCATTCCCTGCATCTCTGCACCAACTCAAGCTGATGTTTCAAAGGAGCAGCTGTGATTCGATTTTTTCTGGCATCTTTGGAATTATTTGTAATGTAGGCCACAGGGTCTTCTCTGCCTGCTTGGTCACATGAACAGCAGTTCAGGGGATTTCAATGGGTGATGGCAACTTAAATTACTTTTCATGGAAATGGCATTAGGCCAGTTGTGGAATGTTATGAGAACAGAGCAAATATAATTATTTCCAAATTTATCCACAATCCAGATTTTATCCATATTTATCCATATTTTGGCAGCAAAGGGGCTTGTCTCCTTCAGCAAGAAATCCCCTGGGCAGAGAGCATATCCTCAGAAAGTCACTGTTTACTCCATGTTGAATGGAATTTATGACAAATTCTGCTCTCTGAAGGAGTCAGGATGTATGACTCCTGCTAATGATGCCATCTCCAAAATCAGAAATGCTGCAGTTTAAGAGAGCGATCAGTTGTCTGAACAGCAACCTGTTGGCATTAGCCTGGAGTTTTCCAGGAGTAAAGACTCTTATACATCTTGTCCTGTGGAGCAGGAAAGATTTTCAGGAGCAGTGGAGAGGTCTTTCACCTGTTGGGTGCTTGTTCTTATTCAAAAGGACTATGTGATTTGAATGAGTTTTTGTTCAAAAATAATGTAGGTATTTTACTATGTGACTGCACACACTCCCATCGCAGCATTCCCTCTTGTGTCTTCTGGGATTATTTTTTCTGAACTGTGCTGGTGGAATTCGATTCCTGTTAGATGGTCTGTTACAGAGCTGCTTCAGGGATGAGGAAGATGGAAGACTGAACCTGCTGAGGTACCTGTTGCTAACTGACCTCTTGCTTGTAGCCCAGCAGTCAGGGATGAATGGTGCAGTCACTTAATGGCTGCTGAGCCTCGAGTAGTCTGATCTTTCTCTCTATAAATGTCTTCAGATGCAGCTTGACAGCAGATTATACCGAGAAGATCTTTTTCCTCTGCAGTTCTACACCCTCAAGACATGCTTAAATTATCTCACAGGCTGTGCCTTCAGAGAGGCCTGTGTTACTTACACATCTCTGGCTTTGGCTGGCAATTTATAAGCTGTTACTAGCTAGGCCACTTCTCTGGAGAGTCCTTCTTTCTCAATCTGACAGCAATTCAGGCAGACAGATACAACTCTGTGCTATCCAAAAAAATCACCCTGGATGGTAACCCCTTACAAAGCATGGCAAGGAGTCACAGGTGCCTTGGTTTGTTTTTACAGAGCTGTTTGGGTTTCTCCAGAGCCAGATCCTGTTACATGCAAACTGCCCTGGTAGCCTTTAATTCAGTTTAAGAGTGGATCAGAAATGTTTCTTTCCCCTTCACAATTATTACCTTATTGCTTTCTTTGTTAATGTGTATCCTGCTAGCACAGCACAGCTACAAGCATGCCCTAGGGCCCAGTTCAGTAAGTGTCCATGGTGTGTTTTTCTCTCTTGATTGTGTTGCAGTTGTCGCTGCATTATAAGCTTACCTGTATAGTGTCTCAGGGCTCATTCTTGCCTGTGGGAAAGCTTCGTGAGCAAAAAGTGTTAGGGCTGGCTTGCTGTGGGATAGGCTGTAGTGTTATACCCTGAGCTGAAATTCAACTTTTTTTTTCTGCACTGAGGCTGGTATGAGGGGGCAGATAGTGATGGGTCAAAGCTGTGCTGCACCCAAGGCTAATGCTGGTAATACTCAGTAGCGGTCTGAGTTTTCCTTGGTTAGAGAAAACAACATGGTGAATAAGGAACAGGAAGTAATTGTAGTAATAGTTGCATCTGCAATGTGGGAAATGTGCAGCATTTGTGTCAGCTTTCAGTATAGTGTTTTATTCTTTTGGGTTATTCTAACACCCTAATTGAATACAGCCATTTTGCTTGCCAGGAAGCAAAGATCTCTGCTGCACAAAGGTGCTGTTTGCATTTCCCATTGCACTGGTGTTGCTCAGCTATGAAACATAGAATCACTGTTTTACACTGATTTTTACTGAGGAATTAAAAGTGCCAAATTGCTCTAGTACTGGAAAGCATCAAGCTACAGTGATGTCTACTAAAGTAGCACAAATCTGTGGAAATCTTAGAGTTTTCCCTTTATTTCCTTGGGGTGTTTTAAAATGAATTGTCCTAGAAATGGCCTTGAGTTGTTTGAGGGGAAGTT
The DNA here is from genome assembly GCA_013400115.1 of Rhinopomastus cyanomelas. Taxonomy (NCBI): domain Eukaryota; kingdom Metazoa; phylum Chordata; class Aves; order Bucerotiformes; family Rhinopomastidae; genus Rhinopomastus; species Rhinopomastus cyanomelas. Next base: position 267,625 of record VXBP01003501.1, on the reverse strand, counting down.
TAGGTTGGACATGAGGAAAAACTTTTTCCTGGAAAGTGTCACCAGGCCTTGGACTAGGCTGCCCAGGGAGGGGGTTGAATCACCATCCCTGGGCAAGTTTCCTAGTCATGTTGCTTAGGGACATGGCTAAGTGGTGGCCTGTGGCCAGTTTGTTTTATGGTTAGACCTGATAAGCTTAAAGGTCTTTTCCAACCTGAATGATTCTGTGATTCTATGAAGAACAGAAGTAGAAAGGTTTTTTACTTCTGTAGCAGAAGTAAAAAAAAAAAAAATCAGTCTTTGAATCTCTGTGCTGCAGAGACATCACCATCCTAAGCCCCGTTGCAGTAAAATACATGCAAAGTTTTGTATGTGCAGGTTTAGCAAAATAGATGAACGTATCATTGCCCTTCTGCTTCTGCAGTCCATCAGAGTGTTTAGCCCTAAATTTTTGCGCAGTCTGTAGTTAGACAAGTAGCCAAGTAATGTCAAATGACTACAAACACATCAAGCCTCCTGAGTTAACATTTCATGTAAAAATATTGTCTTAGAAAATGAAAAGCCTGTGTCATGAATCTGCTGAGAAAGTGGTTTCATGCCTAGGTTTTTCTCCTGAGTATTGGCTGATTCACAACATGGGATGCATTTGGGCTGCAGCTAAATAAGCAGCTGGAGGGCCATTATCTCTGCACAGACCACAGGCTATTCCCTTTGTGTTCTCAGGCACTCTATGTACTCCCCTTCCTTTGTAAAGTGTGCACACTTGCACAGTGAGACTGAACTCAACAAATTGTTTCTGTGCCATTCCTCAAGAGATGGTCACTTACAAATTAATATCTGCTAGTTATACCTTTTGGTAAAGTACTCAGACACCTATCAGGCTGACTTGGACTTTGTGTAGCCAGTGGTTATTTGCCCAGCTCTGGCATTCAGCCATTTTGGAGCAAGAAAATGTAAGTTATGTGCAAAACTCACATCCCAGAGCAGTTCAGGTGAGATTTTTTTGCTGGTGAAACCTCTTTGATGTCTATAGAGCACTGGTCTTGTTTTCTCTACATTCAGTAGTAGGAAACCACCTGGGAATGAAGGCCGAATACTAAAACATTTACCTTTTCCAGTGCTGTTTGCAAAGAAGTTTTTGGTAGCTTGGGTTCTAAGAAGACACCATTCTGTGTTGTCTTTTCTATGCCAGTGCTGAACATATCTGAAAGGACAGAGATAAAAGAATTACCCTGTTCAGTCTAAGCAAAATGATAAATCTGCTGTCTTGGAACATGATTCTCCTTTATCTGCTTTTGGTTTTGATGGAAGGAGAGGCACACAGTGTTTTCCTGTTGTTCCCAGGACTTGCTTGAAATCCACTGGAAGGTCCTCTAACCATTAATTACTTTGCAGCTGGCTGATAAGAAACTCTGCTCTCAGTAATATAGAAAGTAATTACAAAATAAAGAAAGGTTACGTGTTTACAAAAGCCCTTTACACATAATTTAGATTTTTTTTAGTTGGTAGAGTGTGTTTTTCTCACTCCTGCGTGTGGAAGACGCTTGCATCACCTGTGGGATGCTGAGGAGGGATGCTGTGCAGGCGTTGTCCCAAATGCCTTGGCTCCTTCCAGGACTTTTTATTCAGATCTCTTTCCAATTCCAGCAGGACAGGTGAATCACTGTGGGAGCAGAATTGCTGGTGTTGTCTTTGTGTAGCCCTTCAGCACCTAAAGCCTTTACTGTTCTCTTCACAGTGGCAGTTTCCTTCTTGTTAGCAGGTGCTTGTGGAAACATCTGCAGTCACTTATCTGTGGCCTGTTGTTTCCAGCTCTCTTTTTGTTTTCTACCTTCAAGCACAGGGTGTGTACTGTGTGTGAAAGAGCCATCAGGTATCTACATTTGGGATTTTGCTAGAAGACAGGTGTCCTCGTGGTCCCTTAATAAGCATTGCAGCTAAGGTCTCTGGAAGACAGTGCAGAGCATTAAAATTGCCTCTACTAAATCATCCTTTGGAGAAACATTCTCTCTCCACTGCCTCTATAGGGAACTCACAGAGACCAAACCAACCAAGATTAGATGCTGCAGAAGGCAGCATGAATATGCCTGTAGCTTCAGCTACGACTCAGCCAATGAAAGGCTTCCAGTTTTCCAATTGGGGTAGCCACTCAGTTCACAAAAAAAAAACCCAGAAAAGTACATATTAAACAACAGTGTTTATTGAACCAAATAAATTTTACATCCTGACCATAGGAAGCTGTTGACACATGTTGAAGTCACTCTACCACCTTCTCCCACTAAGTGTGTGTATAATTTATTTGTATATGCTAGTAACATGTTGCTGAGGAAGTTCTGGCGTGCTGGTATGTATCTGCTTGCCAGCCATCATGGCCTGTGGCTTCATGGCCATATATGGAAGTTCACCTGTGAAGGTATCCAGAATCCCTTTGGATCTGTTTGAGGTCTAAACTAAGCAGCTTAGAAGAGGGCAAGTAAGGCTGCTACGTGCTCACGTGAAAATTGTGACGTCTCCTGTGAAACTTTGCCATATAATTCTATGAATGCTATGAAAGACACTTCTCCTTGCCTTGCTTTCTCTAGATGTCCTCTGTGCTGGCCTCTGTGAAGAGGCCAGAGCTTGCTACTCACTTCTGGCACTACAAGTAAAAAAATATGGATTGAACACAAAGAAAGCCACAGAAATTATTTGGAGGCTATCCAGAGGTGAGAATAGGCTGAGGAGATGAAGATCCATGTGGTCTGGTGATGTGGCTACTTAGATTCAGTACCTAAAATCCGTTGTAGGGAGAGAATGGCATGGAGGGAATAATTGGCTGCTGTTAAGAGAGAGGCTTCCTGAAGGTGATGTTTTGGAAAGCTTGAAAGCCCATGTTTCAGCATAATTAATTAGAGGCTTTTCTGAAGTGAAGATGAAACTTTATAGGCAAGGTCTGTATGCTTGAATTTTGTGCTGCACTGCACCCCATGGAGCAGGCCTTTATCTAACATCTCCATCGGAGTGTTTGTTAGGCAATATCCACCATTACTTTGACTGTGGGGACTGCTAATACTTGTAGTGTGGATTGAAAACATGTTTTAGAAAAGTTTCCAGTCTGACATTTGGTGGTTAGGTTGAAAAGCATGTGCACCTTGAAAAAGGGGGTGATAAACATGATGGCATTGTGTAGAAAGCTAACTGATACTGACATGGTAGTTTTTATTAGTCCACCTATGGAAGGATAAAAGGGACAGAGGAGTGGCCTCCAACACTCATCACTGCAATATCAGTGATAAATACAAGACATTTAAGACTATTGAACATTTCTTCTAGCAGTAAATCCATGTTGTCCTCCACTTAGGCACACTTGGGTTTGCTCTTAATGAAATGATTCAGACCTTGATCAGTCCTATATGTTTGGTCCAAGCCTGCCTCATAACAAGACTGTTAACCTGGCTGATGTTATTCCCAGCTGCTGCTGCACATCTGCTCTGTATAGCTGCAAAGGCAGCTCCCACTTGCCTCACAATTGACTTTGCTTACAGGCAGCTTGGCCCTACCAACCCTGTGCCCACGTCTGTGGAGATATGGACATTGACCTGCAAACGCATCATCCCTTTAGTCTGCAAAACAAGGTTTTGATTTTTACCAGCTTCCCTTTCCTGCTGGCCAGCATGAGCAACACAGCTCTCAGAGGACACCCTTAGAGTTAAAAATGCTGTGCTTGTCCATTGCTGAATTTCTGAGCTGCCCTTTTCTTCTACCCCAAACAATGAGATTTTTGCTGGCACAGTCCAGGAATTCATCTGTTGGCATTTTAATATGCTTGTGTATGATCATCTAGATGCTACAATTACGCTGTAGGAATCTTGTTTCTAAAAACAGACCAATCTCTGCTGCTCTCTAGCACCAGCATGAGATAATGGATCATGTTCCCCAGTTGCCAGTGACACACAGAATGAAGATAATCAATACAGCTGGGAATACTTAAAGACAACAACAATTATAATTACAACTGATTTCCCTTTCACTTAAAAACATCATCTTGTAGCCAGCATTAGCACAGCTTCAGCAGTACAATGCATTAAAACAATCATGTGCTTCCCCATGCTAAATAAAACTCTGTTATTTAGCCTGAGAGTATCTTTTGAATAGCTCAGAAAGGTTTGATGTATTATGGGAACCTTATGCCACTTCATACTTGTGCAAGTGCTCAGGGTACTTCCACCAAAGAGGAATTCACCTGTCTGCATCTCTTGAGTGCAAGTTGCTATGTTTTGTCTAGGGAAATGTGTGTGGCTCATCTTTTGACTTTAATGTGCAGCAAACCACTGCCTTCTAAGGAACCTGCTCTTCCATCTTTCAGCTTCTCTTCTGAATCTCATAAATTGCAATTGAAAGTACCATGACCCACTGGGGGCTGAAAAAATTGATGGAATGCCATATAGCAGAAAAAAAAAATTGTTGCCAGGATTTTGTGTTACAAATACTTCCTCTAATCCCAGAGATGCTACTCGGCATAGAGCACAACGTTACTCTTGTATACTCTGGCTCAAAAGAACATCTGCCTGATGAGCAAAGGAGGGGGCTTGGGAGCCTGAATGTCAGTCTTGTAGCTGAAAGTCTCAGTGCTGAGACACTGTGTGCAAATTGATATATTCTAAATTACATTACTGACTGCTGAGAAACCTTTGTTATAACTGTGTTCTTCCCTCCTAGAAAAGGCAAGGAGCAGCCATGAGTGAACACAAATTGCAGAGTTGGCCAGTGCTTTGAAATTCTTCAGTGTTCAGACACCTTTCTTGATGTCTGTAGAGGACACAAAGGTCTGAAGCCACAGCAGAGCTCCTCTGGCTGTGGGGTTTCCAGCAGTGGAAACAGGAGTTCTCAAGGAGAGAGGACCCCTGAGAAAAGGAAGTAGAAATGTGGAAGCTGTGTTCTGCACCCACATAACAATCCAGAGCTGCTCTTAGAGTGTATTTTGTAGTCATTGTAGCTCCTTGTTTCTTTCTTCCAAACATGGGGTGTAAAATGAACCCTGCTAGCCTTATTACACTCTTCGTACTTTTAAAGTATTTCATTCCCCCTGGATATTATAGTGAAATTTGTTGCTTTCCCAAAAATGTTCCCTGTCTAGAGCCATTTTCTGCCCTTAGCTTTGGTTTGGATCTCTTCTGGACATTAATAATCTTTCCCATTGAATAGAAAATTTCTTAGAGAGCAGCCAGGAAAGAAATTTCTTTGCCTTTCAGAGCACTCAGTGCTGGGGCTGCTACTGTAGCGCATCACATATTACAGTACTGTCAGCACTGACTTCTCTCTCATCACCAGGGGGTTTTGGAGCCAAGAGAAGGCAAGAGCCACTGAGAGCTCTGAGAAACTTCCAGCTTCTTTATCAGTGCGTAGTGACAGGCTGCTCCACAGAACAGAGCTCTGCCTTTCTGCATGAGCAATACCAGCCCACAGCCCCTGGACACCATGAGAGCCTGGCTCACTGCTGAATCCTGCTCTTCTCTGTGGCTCAGATTTACTATTCAGCTTCAGTGAAGTTTCTCCAGTTAACCAGGCTGTTGTTTCTACCTTTTGAGTTGCACAGAGGGTTCTGCAAATCAGGAGTCAGTGTAGCTCTGTTTCAGTGTCACTTCTGATTGCTGAATTGCAGGTCCCCTTCTACCTGCTGGGAAAACTGGTGAAAGGCTCCTTCTCATGGGCTTTCACAGAAAGACTTCTATCAGTGTCACAGTTCTGGTCTAGCAAGACGGCAGTGAGAGATCTGAAGCCTCAAAACCTGAACAGAGTGAGAAATGTGCAACTTCTGGAGAATGCTGGAGCCAATGTGATGTTTCAGAGCCAGCCTCTATTCTTAGAAGACTGGTGAAAGTCATAATGTAAAAAAAGATCCAGTGCAATGCTACCAGAGAGTCATATTTGTGGTATTCCTGTGAGTAAAACCCTCAGCAGGAACTGGCTGGATGTCAAGCTCAGAACAACTCTACTAAAATAAGGCCCAGCTGTGAGGCATCTTTAGTACTGGTTTGAGTGGGAGAGAAGAACATGTGGCACCTGCCACATTAGATGCTCTCAATGAAGTGGGTGACCTTGTCCCATCCTTCTACCCAAAGCTCATCCCCACTTTTAGGGTTGTGGGCCAACTTTAGGCCAATTTTGAGCAGTGATGGACACAAATCTATGCTCATGGGTTAGACTGAGGATGAACTGTGTGAGGAGTACATGATTCATTGTCAATTTATTAGGAGAAAAAACCCACAGGATTTGAATAAAGCTAGTTCTGTTAATCTGCTGCTTCATGGCAATGTGGATTTTGATGTTTCCTTCAGAAACCTCACTCATTTTTTACAGCCACAACTGGATGTAGAGCATAATCCTTCCCAATTTCACTCATGCAGACTTTTTCCAATAGCTTTAACTGAAAGAAGCTGAGACCTTAGACTCCTCTTGTACTTACTCGGGTCAATGTAAACTTGAGTTAGGGTCATGCCAACAAATGAAACACTGGATCTCGTAAAGACATGTCTCTGGAGCTGATCTGGTGGTTTTACTCACCATGTAACTCTTACCTCACCCAGGAATCCAGTCCCACCAGTGTGAACTGAAGCAGCTGTGTGAGTTACACTGGTGATGGGCTGTGCTGTCCTTTGCAAACATGACAAGTGTTGAGTGAAAAGTGGTAAGTGAAGAAGCCAAAAGTCAGGAGGGTGTGGAATGCGCATTAAACATTCAGATAAAAGACAGGACCACCTCATGAAGATTTAACGTTTTATTGTTATTAAAAGTTTGTTACGAAATTGGCACAATACATAAAAATAGATCTGTGGTGAGCGATACCTATTACTCTTATTGCCTGGCTGTTACATGTACACCCTCACTCTGGAAACCCAAAAGATAAGGAATATTAGTTGTTTCATCGGCTAACTGTGAAACCAGAGGCTGAGCTTTCTATTGAGTCTATCAAATAGATGATGCAGACAGAAATAGTCCTCTATTCATACTTAAAAATAAACTCAGTTTTAGAGTATGCCCCATCTGAAAATAACTGGAGAGGGAGAGTGGGGAAAAAGCCCTTTTCTTATGGACTGTTTCCATGAAAGTCAAAGAGATTTTTTTTACCATGAATTTTAAGAGTGGGAGGATTTAATTATTTGTTGACAGACACATGGACAGGCCTAGCCACAGAAGCTAGGGAGGACCTGTGGCAAAGTATGAGTTGCTTATTTTGATCTTGCACATGTCACTAAATCTCATTTTAGTCATTGTGTATGCTCATAACAGCAGCGATTGCAGGGAGGATCTGAGAGCATATCAAAACCAGGGTTGGCCTTGGTTCTAACCCGCACCCCCTCCCCCACCTCAGCCCCAGCTTATCATGAAGGGGGTTTGACCTGAACGCTTCGATTCATATTGAGAAAACCAGAGCAATATCAAAACATCTCAATAGGTCACTAACTGTCCCTTGGCTTGTGGAGCTTTTCTTAATAACTGCTGTGCTTATCACAGCGAGCATTTAGGGCTGTCCTCAGCCTGACTCTTGTAGAGGTAGCTGTCACACTACCCCTGGCCCCTACTACTAAGTTTGAGGGTGCTGTGGCTCTCTATTCTTGTTTCCTCCAAAGTGAATAATTTTAAATCCCAGAAGATAAAAATCTCAGTGCTACTCCCTCGTATTAAAATCTCAGGGCTTAAGTCTCAGCTTCAGAGAGCACAGGAGTGGAAAGCTGGCACAGCAGAATGGTGAATCAGGCTCTCCCTTTGGCTTTCAGGATGTTTACTCAAAACAGCCCTGGAGAAGGATGCTGTGCCTCAAGCAGATGTCACATTCAACCAGTTTAGCAGTAGTACGCCTATTTTCTTCTCAAGCTTGACTAGCTTGACTAGCTTGAGAGGAGGAGACTATAGTATCTCTTAGTGTGAGTTCACATTGACAACGCTGAATGTTGAGTACAAAATGTTCTTTCAAGGTGGGGCAAGCATTGCTAATTGTGTCACAAAAAGAAGGTATTTGGTAACATTTTAAACAACTTGGCTGTGAAAAAAGTGTTTGTGTGAAATATGTTCACAGACTATCTCACATGATACTGAATTATACCAAGGCTCTGTGTAGGCAATAACCTCATTTTATTTTATTTTTTGTCATTAAATCACATTGTTACAGCCAATTCTAAACATAACAAAATAATTTGGTTGTGTTTCTTTTTGGTTGTTTGTTTCTTATTTGCCTTTTCTTCTTTTGAAAATAAAGCTATGTGGAGTGATTCTACTCCATGTGGGTTTTACCCATTTCAGAATTTCCTCATTCAGAGGAAACCACTATATTCAGCTAATAAATTATAGAATAAGTTTTCAAACTTGGTTCACACTGTCCTGAAGAATTTGAACTTCCAAGAAACATACAGGCTACTTTTCCCTACTGAAAACCATTTTGAAAACCTGGCCCAAGCAGTCTTGTTTCAGGTCTAGCTTATATCCAAAACCAAGGTCTCAATAATCCCTAAATCATGAAGACCAACAAATCAAAATACAAATTTTGCAGCACAGTCTCCAGTCTCCCAACTTCTTTTGGATTTGGCTCAAAGTCAAACTGAACAGAAACATTTAAGGCCTCAGTTTCTCTCTAACTTATACTGCACATGGAAGTGTTCAGCAGTTGCTTCTGAACACCATTAGCCAATGTAAGCCAAGCATGCATGAAACAGCCCTTGGTTACATAGACATCATCCTTCTTTTGCCTGATGTAGGCCAGTTTTGCCCAGGAGCAAAAGAAAACTAAAAATGCATTCAAACAGGTGTTAAGACAAATAGTTGTGGAAGCCATAACTTACTTTCTGCCCTGCCCTGAGCCCTCATCTGAACCATAACCCATCCAAAATGGGTTCACAGCCCTTCTTGCCTTAAATGTGGCTCAAAAACCACAACAGGGCAGAATCAGGTGGTGGGTACTGTGGTTGGAAGAGTTATGCAAAGGCAAAACCAGAATCAGGTTCAAAAAAGCATTTTCCCAAGATAGAGAACTCCCAGAACTGGTATGAGCAGGGAGTGCCCAGCACAGCAACTGGGAACAGAGGCAAAGCAGTAGCACCGGGCCCTTGCTCCTGACAGTCACTGCTGACATAGTGGTGCATCAAGTTCATCCTGGCATCCCTGGTGTAGGCACTGTGCTGTGGATAGCAAAGGTCTAAGGGCTGTGCTAAGCTACTAGGAATCCCAAGCAGCTGAAAATTCAAGGCAGCCAAATTGCTTTTTCTGGGCTACAGTAAATACTTAGAGAGGAAATCACAGAATCATTTAGGTTGGAAAAGATCTTTAAGATCATTGAGTCCATTACCCCAACTGTCCCAAGGCCACCATGTCCCTAAGCTCCAGATCTACATAACTTTGAAACACATCCAGGAATGGCAATTCAGCCCCCTCCTTCGGCAGCCTGTTCCATGGCCTGCTGACCCTGCCATGAAGGTTTTCCCAATGTGCTACCTAAACTTCCCCTGGAGCAACTTTCCTCTTGTCCTATTGCTTGTAACTTGTGAGAAAAGACCAAATGTGTCCTGCTATGCTGTTGGGGGATCACTTTCACTTCTGTGTTACTGTAGGGTCATGGAATTACTTATTCTCTCCATCCTCCTACTTCTGGCCCACTGGACTAGCAAGCCAGCCTCAGGCATTGGCACCAGATCAGCAAACCTGGTTTCACATGTCTAGTCGGAGAAAGCACTAGGCAGGGAAGGTGCTAAATCTCTCTCCAAACACAATTCATCTGCTTGCATCTGCTTTGGAACCAGAGTATTTCCAAGCTAGAGAAAAATCCAAACACCTCATGTAGAAGCACCTTTCCCTTGGATTTTTATTACAGTCATCATCAATTTTAAGAATATATTTCATACCGAAACACTGTCAGCATTATTTATACAATGGAAAATGACACAGTCATCATGTAAAAGAGTAAAAACAGAGCAAAACAGGAACATTCCATGTTAAGATTCAATATGGAGTACCAATAGTATCTGATGTACAACTTAAAAGCCACACACCAGATAAAAAGAAAATCAGGAAAACAACAGGTTCTCTCTTAATTTGGAAAAAGGAGGTAAAGTCAGGGAATGTCAATGTTAAGGCTAAAAATTCCATAGATTTTGTAGCCTGATTCTTAACTCGTATGCAGTAGCAGCAACCCTTCCCACGGCTTTTCAAAGAGACTTGCACCAAAAATAAGAATCAAGCTTCTATGCTCAGAGGACTCTGATTGACCTCAGCAGGCTTTGGACTAGAGCCACAGTTGGAATTTCAGCTTGCAGTCTAAGGCTTCTTAACTGCAGGCCAAATTAGCACAAAATTAGGCTTTGCAACTGCCATTCTACCTTTAACTTTGGATATTCCAGTTCTGGTCGCTTTAAACCACAGCTTTGTTGCACGCTGAACATAGTTCTGGTTGTGGGGTTCTTCTCTCTCTCTTTTAGTTTTTAATACTGTGCTACAAAGGATGTTTTAGTATTCTGTGTCTTAGGAAGTCCTTATATTACATGTTCTCAAAATGCCCTAAATATATGTTCATATCATGATTGTAACTACTCAGAAAAGACCTACTACAGTCTGTCATGAGCAGCCAAGGAAAAAATGTATTTAGTCTTAAAGAAGTCAAGAAGAGTGGCTGTGTTCGTTTACAGTGTAGCACAATGACTGTGTTTATACAGCTAGACCTACTATTTAAAAAGCTACTTGAAAAAGTTATTACTCATGTGTAGTAGCTGATTTTCAAGCATTAATAACTTGGCTGTCTAGACAAGTTTTAATTGTCATATCAAAGGCCGAATATGTTCTCAAACAACTGCAAAACATCTCCCATCTCCCCTGGAAAAGAGACTGGTTCTCTTTCTGAACTAAGAAACTGCCAAATTTAACTTCTTTTTCTCAGGTTATAAAAGCACAATTAAACCTACAAATATGCTGGTTTAAGTTTTAAAAATAAATCCATATTTTAACTCAAATCTATCCAGTGCAGCAAAGTTAGTAAAGCCCTGAAAAACAGTTTGTAGTGAATATTCAGAGTTACCCCCACCAATTCCCACATTTTGACCCAGGCCATTAAAATGTAACTAAATGTTTGATAGGAAAATGTGATTTTTTTCAAGAGTTTTACCCAAAGAACCGAAGACATTTTGTACATTCAAAAAGTTTACACTTCGCCGTTCTTACACCATCAGTAAAGACTGTTCAGTTTTACTAACAATACATACAATGAGTATAAATAAATAAACTACAGTAAGCTTTAAAAATTGTATTAACAATACATTGTGCAAAAACTGGTTAACGATCTACATTCTATGCAAATACCCTGACTAAAATATACAGGCTGTGTCCTCACATCCTCATTTGGTTTTTGCACAATCCTTGGGCCAAATCAGTGGCTGGGAGCGATCAGCAAGGCTTCCCCACAGGCTGTGGAGCTAACACTGATTTACGCCAGTGGAAGAGCTGGCCCCAGGTGTGTGCAAAAATCCCATAGAAATCAGTGGGGATTGTGCTTGACTAAGGACTAGACAGTTTGATTGTACCCCAATAAAGTGAATGGAAGTTTTGCCATTGATTTCCATGGAACCAGGCTCATGGCCCTGGGTAAGGATGTCAGCATGTGGCCCTGTGTTGTGCTATACTACTCCACTTCAGTGCAGAAACAAGAGTTTGCAAAAGAAAAAGAACTTTGTGGTGTTGGTGTCATCACTGCTGCTCGGTAACTGTTTCAGAAATTGCCTTTCTGTGAGATTTAAACAAAAACTGTAAGTCTTTCCAAATCCATTTTAAATTTGATTATCCAGCACAAGGTGGGCTATTTTGATCCAAGAAAAAACGGCTCAACGTCTATTAACCAACGCTGTTCTTCATTAGAATAAACAACAGCCTGGTTCATCAGCACAAGAGTGAAGAACTGCATATGGAAAAGGAACGCGGAGCAGCCTTCCTACCACAGAGCTGTGTCCAGAGCTGGCTGTTGCTTCTCCAAATGGGTGATGGCACCTGAGCCGATTTGGGATCTGCAGTTCTAACAAGCTCAGCCAAGTTTCGTAAGCTGAAGATCTCCGTTTATCTTTATTGTGTCAATTGCTGACAGTGTTTCAATACGGTGGTAAAAATCAAAGAGCTGATGTCCATCCACAAATATTCTAAAACGGGGATGCTCGCAAAGTATCTCAACCTGCAAACACAGAACCATGAAATGAATTGTTCTCGGTGTAACAGGGAAGTTATTTCAGAGACCAAAGAGCACTCAATTATACTTTAAGAAGTGTTGGTTACCCATTTTGCTACTTATGTGCCACCCACCAGCCAGGCCTGAGACCACTTTGCCCCCATGAGACCAGTTACGCTATGATGGATCTGCTGTAACTTCACAAGGACACTAAACCAATCTCACACTGCTGTCATAGGAAGGACTCTCTAAACTAGTCCCACTGGCATCACTGAGGTTTTGCTTCTTGGCATAATGCCAGAGACTCAAATTGCTAATCACAGGGGGAAGAAATTGTATCTCCAATTCAAATCTTGAATTCCTTGCACTTTTTTTTTTTTTGCTATGGAATGAGGGGGCAGTTCCCTCTGCAATGCTCTCCACACTTCCATTAATTTACTGGAAGGGAGTGAACACAAGAGGAGGGATCAGTTTGCCATCCCTTCCCACACACACAGAGCTGCTGCAAATCTGAAGAGCCTTCAGTATCACAGCTGCAGACAGCCTGAGACTCCCTGATGGACCCGATTCCAACAAGGGAAACAGCACAGGATTACTTGAATTCACCAAAACGGTTTGCACAAGGCACAGCCAGGATCAGGGAAGAATGCAGCTCATCCTTCCTCCCAAAGACCTGTAGAAGTGGTCTGGAAAAGCAACAAACTCTGGAGCTGAACAAGTTTGGACAGGCCAGGAAATTCTTGATATTAGGGGTGGCTTGAGAGCGTGCCCTGTAGTTGAGATTTCATGGAGCTGCCCTGGCAGTAAGCAAAGATAGGAGTACACAGATCGTGTACAGACCCTCAGAGCCCTCCAGGTCACAACAGGCTAGGAAGAAAATTCGCAGGGAAGCCACAAGTAAATCCTGGGACGTTCTATGAGTGAAGTGCTGCTGTTACAGCACATAAAAATGGGAACAGGGCCAGGGACAAGCTGGCTGAGGCAAAACTCAACTGACTTAAGGCATGTCGCACTGGGAGAATGCGGTCCAGGAGTGCCTAAGGTCCCAGGGACCTGGTAATGCACCATGTAACAGGAAAGTGCCTGTGCTGCCTTGTAGCTCCTGTGTCATTGTAGCAGGTGCATCCAGCCTCAGGCCTCATTATGTAAAAGATATGGTTAGCCTCAACGCTGCTGTGATCCATTTCTACAGAGCACCCTGGGCCACGCCACAATGGTAATTGGACTGGGTCACAAGTAATTGGCAAGAACACTTGATAGTCAAATTGATTCACTGAGAGGGGGGCCATCAAAGGATCAACATCAACTGGGAGCCTAAATTCCATTTGTGCTTTTGGGAAAAAGAAGAAACTGAAAGAAGAGTCTCCTTTCTAAATTATTTCGTATCAAACATGCAGTATTGCTGTCCTCATTAACTGCTGTTAATGGGACATCCAGAAAACACACTCTGAGTGTGTTTGTCTACCTTGTCTGAGGGCCCAGCCACCACTAGACACCAACAGCAGGTTGTGTCACCCTCTCAGCCTGAGCTTGACCAAGCTTTTTAAAGTGCCTTTTCCACATGCACCAAAGGGCGGTGCCAGTTCTTATGGGAGAGTTTGTATGAGCTAGTCGAGCACAACCAATTTGGAGCAAACTCAGTCATAAACACCTTCTTAAAGGCCAGGCATCTGGGGAGACAGTGAGCTTTTGGGGTTGGGGAAGATTATCTTGGGGGCAAGAAGGATTAAGAGAGTTTGGCAGCTGGTCAGAGCACTGGCATTTAGCAGAGAGAGCAGCGAGGTTTCTTAAGAGGGGTGGGGAGGAGGAGGTGGGTTTTTCTAGGTCAGCCACACCAAGGAGGCACGTAGCCTTTTTTCTCAATGCTGTCAAGCCACCGAAACAGAAGCAGCCCTCTGCAGCTGTACACTTTGTTAGTCCTGATCCGCAAAGACATCTTCACATAACCATAAACACTACAGATGGGAATCCACTTCTAGGTCATTCCAGTCCGCCCCTTGCTTCACAGCATTTCCACGTACACCATTTCCAAGTGACTACAGACTTAAATCCCAGAAAACAACACTGCTATTGCTGAGCTGTTTAATCTGCTAACACGAAGGGCTATGGTCAAGCTCAACGTAACATCCCCGGAGACAAAGGATGAATAAGATCCTTATTAGCTGCTCTAAATTGTGAACACTATGGCCATTAAACAAAAAACACTCCATCAAAACATAAAGAGCATTTACATTCTCCTGTAATAACTTGTAATGCACTAATAACATAGAGGTTCCTTTTAATTTAGAGCTATAAAACTAAGCGCAGGAAATGCAGTTCACCACCCAGTATTACAACCGCTGACTTGCCATAGCACCCCAGTGAGGTGTTCCTAGCCCCATCTGAACATGGAGCAGCAGCAAGATCTCCGTACAAGCCCCCATCAATACAAACAATCCAGCAACTAATGTCTTAGCCAGATAAGTCAGGTTCTGCTGCAACTCATCATATTAAACTTTTATCGGATCTAGTGCATGCCACTGTCATCCCAGTACTCACCCTAAAAGGCTGGTCTGGTATAAACGGAAAGTAAGGAATAGACGACTGCTCTTCTCCCCATTCTCCAGCTACGCAGGAATTTCTGACAAACTGTCTGTCTGTAAACACAGCTTTCAATTCGATGGCTACATCTGCAGGAGGATCTTCCGACTCCCCGCAAGTCAGACTGATGCCAAAGCTACAATGCAAACACAACAGCTCCCATTCAGCCAGAACCACGTAAAGAAGCCCCCAAAAGCACTGCTGGTCTCATTTCTCTGGTTATTAAAGCCAGTGATGATATAGCAACTCGGCGGGGGCCAGAACATGGTACAGCACATATGTGTGCCTGTGTCTATATAGATGTCTGTATGTGCTCCTTCCCTCCCAAGTGAGATGTGGGGAACAGGATCCCTTAAAGAAATGCCCCCTCTATGGGTCAAAAGAGAAATCAACACGCTATATTTAAGATGATAAAAATAATTCCTCACCAGAAAGGAGGGATATGTGTATGTATGTGTGTGTGTGACACCCCCCAAGCCCTTCCCCGAGCCCTGCCCCGCTGTTACCTCTCGGGGTTGAGGTCCACTATGCCCATAACTAAGATCTTCTTTCCCGGCCTCATTCCTCCTTTGATGTGTCCACAGAAGGGGACGATCTGCAAAGGACACGGCGGGCGGTGGGGAGGGTCACTCTGCTGCAGCAGCGCCGGCAGCGCCGCCCGCCCGTGTGCAGCCGGAGGTACGTGGGGGGTAACAAGGAGTTAAACAAAACCAACCCCAAACCCACAAATAAACCCCAACCTCCCCCCCACCGAGGTGATTTACCAGCCGAGGGAAGTAGACATCAGCTTGTACCGGTGAGCCCAGCGAGTTGTTTAAATGCCCGTCCTCGATTTTCTGCAGGTAAAAGCAGAGTCCTGAGGCAAAGGCAGCGCGGTCCATCCCGCTGCCCACCGCGGCGGTATGTCCTGCTTGGTCCTCCCCCCAGCATCCCCTTACCACCCCGCAGCCCGGTCCCCTTCCGCAGCCCCGGGGTGGGGGCTAAGCGCCGCTCACCAGCGCGTCCCGCTCGGCCACGGTCCCCGCCATCTTGTGGAAGCGGCGGCGCAGTGGACGGCGACGAGGAGGAGGAGGGAGACGGTAGGGGCGGGGGACAAGAAGGGAGGGAGGAGGGCGGGAAGGGGCTGTGAGGTGGCTGCGGGGGCTGAGGGCCACCGGCGGAGCCCCAGTGGCAGTGGAGCCGGTGCAGAAGTAGGAAGGCGAGGAGGAGGAGGAAGAGGAGGGGAGGTGGCCGGCTCTGCCTCGCCCGGCCGGGAGCCCAGCCCCTGGCCCGGGGGGAGCCCAGCACCGGGGACCGCGGGGTCTGCTCGCGGGGTCTCCTCATCTGGGGCTTGTGAGAGGTGAGGGGCTGCAGAGGGGCAAGGAGAGCCCCGCGCCCCTTATAGAATAATGGAATAGGTTGGATTGTAAGGAACCTGAAAGACGGTGTGCCGTGGACAGGGACACCTCTCACCAGACCGGGTTGCCCAGAACCCCATCCAACCTGACCTTGAGCACTTCCAGCCTCTCTGGGCAAACTGTTCCAGTGCCTCAGCACCCTCACAAGCAGGAATTTCTTCCTGATATCTCACCTAAATCTCCCGTTTTAGCTTGAAACCATCCCCCTTGTCCTATCACTAGAGTCCTTCGCAAAAAGATCCTAAATTACATCGGGTAGCACCTCTATTTCTGAGCTGGGACACCCTGGCAAAGATGTTGAGCCAAGCATCTTGGGCAACTCCCCATGTGCAGAGGTGGAGATGTTCTGTCTCCCAAAATGAGCCATCCACCACTCTACCATCCATGCCCTGGTGGACCCTCAGTGGGGTTGAGTCCCAAACAACCACTTTGATGTGACATCTGTCCTGCTGCAGAGTGGCACAGCCTGTGCCAGGGCCTGTCCTGGCAGGTGTCTGCCAAACGCACTGCTGGGCAAATTGCAGCCTCTTGGCCAAGGCAGGCAGCAGCTTCTTTGAAATCCTCCCTGCCAGCCTCCTAATGAGATGGTAATTGCATAAGTCGGTAGACTGTCGATGGCTTGTTATATAGTGGGAGCTCCTATTTACGTGTGGTGTTCGTAGTTATGCAACGTGATGGTGTCTGTGGGTGTCTGCTCTGCTGAGAACATGGCTAAACTCTGACCAAGGCCACCGACTCTGCTTGTGGCTGTCGTGCAATGCCAGGAATCCCTTGCCTTTACCACAGCAGTAGTGACTTGTGCTGCCAAGCATGCTGTAATGACGCTATTGATGAGTTCAGGGTTCTGGGGCAGGGAGAATTGAGAAAGAATCCTTTCTTGCTTCCTTACCACTCAGATTTGGTGGCATGAACATCTCTTTAGCAATGTGACACAGCGGATGGGCTTGGCCTGATTTCTGCAGGACCTCACATGGGTTGCTTGGCTTTTCCTGCTTCTTACCTGTTCTCTGGGCTAGGCTGGTGAGTTTCACTGACCTTCCTCTTCTGAGGCACTGTGAGGATTAATTACTCAATGTTGAGTAAAGTGGAGTAGAAGAAGCTAAGTCATGGCAATATTTAGGGTTTCAGCATGACAGTGTGTGTCCATTGGGAAGTGCTTGCAATCAGTTGGTGATGCTGTTTAAGAAAAGCAGGAGCTACTGAGAGCAAGCACAGGTTGAGCAAGTGGTTACTTTTTCAGTAGTGCCCCCTAATTTTGGGGGTGTTTTTGTCTGCAGATGCCCAGCCGGGAGTGGCTCATAGAAATGTATGTTTTGCATACAGCTGTGCTATAAGTCACATACTGGAGTCATGTCTTCTCCAGTTGTACCAGCGCATCTGGACAGGAAGGCAGCAGGTATGCCTGTGGCTCAAGTCTTGGTGTGGCACAACCACTGGCTTGTTTTCTTCATGCCAAAGCATTGTGTGTCAGCCATCGCTGTGTGGAAAAACACCTTCCTCAAATACTGCCAGGAGACCAAATTCATAGACAGCACAGTAATATGAAACCATCGCACTTTAGAACTAGTTGGCTTTCTAGTGGTGAGCCGAGTGCGTTGACAAGTTCACCACAAAGAGGAACTGGAGTTGGCTGGATGGTTGTGTCCACTCACCAACACTGATACAAGCTGCATGATGCTTTTTTCCTTCTTGTTGGCCAAGAGAGAATAGAAATGACCCTGAGCGTTCCTTTTTTTTTTCCTGTGGTAGACTGTCACACGATGCCCAAAGAGCTGTTTTCAGAACACCTTGTCTTTTCCTCTGCTGTACAGGGAGCCATTTTACTGAATAATTTAAATATATTGGACATAAAAACAGGCCAGCCAATTGTTTGTGCCGAAATACTAATTCTTGTGAGAAGAGAGGTCATCATTCTGTCTTTGTTTCGTAGCTGGTTTTAACTGAACTTTTTAATGTCAAAATAATTGAATAGCAAAACTTGGCTGTTTGACCAGCTCCTTTTTTTTTTTTTTGGCATGTTTCCCAAAAGCTAGCACAAATGCAACATTTGTCGGTTGGCTGTGGAAAGACTGACTGGGACAGTCTGCACTATGAAGTTAGGAAGAAGGACATTCCCATGTTGTTAAGGCATGGGCGGTCTCTGCCTTTTTGCTTCTGATCTCATGTTTTCCTCTTGCCCCGTAACAGTCAGGAGGAGAACACTGCACCACAAACAAGGTGAGGCAGCCAGAGTAGGAGATTTGCCTCCATGTGCCACTGTCTTCCGTATTTGAATAACTGCTCCTGTGGTTTCTCCTAGACAAGTGTTCTCTACCAGAAAAGAACTATCTACCTCCATAGTGCCCTGTGGTCTGTGGCGCAGCCTTGGGTCCCTGAGCAGCACATGCCTCCCTCCCGCAGAGAAGCTTCCTTAAAACCCAGTTTGCCACCAGGTTTCCCTCTGCAATGGGCTGCAGGGTGAGTGCTGTCATCTAAGCCATCCTTGGATGTGTTTATATGTTGAATAGATATGATGCTTACCAGTGGCCTTGGGGCAGTTGGGCTAGTGCTTGGAGTCAAATCTCTTAAAGGTCTTTTCCAAACTAAACAATTTTGTGATTCTATAAGCTCTTGCACTTGTTTTTCTGAAAAAAGTTGAGATCTGAGCCAAATGTCTGCCTTCAGTCATGCAGTCCTTGTTCAGTCATCTGCACAAAACAGGCCCTGTTCAGTGTTTGTACCAGCCTTCTCTACAGGGAAGCTCTTGAGGTTTCACGCTTGAGGACCTGAACTTATAGACCTTGTGGTAGCAGCTGCAACAACATAATAAATATTTGTGCTCCACCAAAACAATGCTGAGGTACAAGCTACTGAACTTGAGTGTCTGACCAAGTACAGAAGCCTTGTGAATAGGTATTGCCTTCCATTTCTGGGTACATACATCTCGGTGAGGGCCTAGGACTCTTGAAAGACCAAGAACTATGTAAAGATAAAAAAAAGGTGTCAGGGTATGGGCACCATTTGGGAACAGTTGACATGTCCAGCCCAGCCAACAAAGCCATTGCTGAGAACTGGCAAACCCAGAACTTCATCTTAATCCCAACCTTGTATCTTGCAGCCACTCCCTTTGATGATTTAAAAAGGTGTATCTAATTCTTAGCTGGCCTTCACCAGAAAGGAATGCAGCATGATCACAATTTTGGTGTGGTATAATTACCCTGCCTTTCTTGCCCCATTACGACTGACATTGCTCTCCTCATGCCTGGCTTTATAGGCTTGACTTGTACCACCTCTCTGGTGTGTTTCGGTTTTTTTTAAAGATGTTACTGAGAAGATGAGAGGTGTTTGCTGGTTTCATGGAAGCTTCCTTTGGTTTCTGTGTGGCAAGGCACCAAAGTCACAGTTTTTGTAAGACTTGGGAAAAGCTGAATAATATACTAAAGGAGAAAGTCTGGGAATAAGTTTGATTCAATGATTGGAGCTAAGTGTGTAATAATAGTTCAGAGGAATTCCTCCTTTTCAGAATTATGGCAGTAAAGCTGCAGTACTGATAAACAATTCCTTTACAATTGCGTGGGTGTTTGGTTTTCAAACTTTGTAGCTTTGCCACTGCACATCCTCAGGCAGAGAGACCAAACCCAACCTTGCAAAAGTCCCAGGGCTTGGGAGAGGACAGTGCCAACAACGTGTCACAAGGGGCTGGAGAGCAGACTGGGAGATCTTGTCATCTTGCCATGTGACTTCAGCATGTCCTGATGATAGGTTCCCCTGGCACTGCACACTGAGCCTAAGGTGTAGGGTGCCATCTACTTGTCAAAATGCTGATGGGGCTGCCCTCTCATGCTCACCCGTGGGAAAGACAAATGACAATAATTGGTCTGGACAACGAGGGGAGGGTGTTTCAAACACCTGTGCACTTTCACAGGCTAGTGCTGTCACATCTTCATGGATGGACAAGGGAATCCAGTGCCAGGAGCAGCACCCTGCTCTTGATGTTTATTTCTTGTGGCTTCCTTGCTTCTTGTTGCCCCTTCAATTATTCTAGTTTAAGTCTTGCCCTCAGGGGTTCAAGCTCTGGCTGTGCCTGAATCCATTTGAGAAGTCAGCTTGCTGGAGCTCTCGGTAACAGACTGGTGTTCAAGGACATGATCCTGGTGATTTGGTAGCTCATGGAACTGTTGAACATCTGGTGCAGAGCATGTGGCTATCTGAAATATTTGTCCTCCAGAGTGTTTACTGGAGTCAGTGCCAGGAACCAAGGCACCTCCATAAAGACATGTCAGATAACATATTGCTTGCTGGTTGAAGACCACTCATGTTCAGGAGCTCTTTTAGTTCTTTTCTACAAAAATCAATGTCTGAATGCATCAGAGTTGGGTTGTTCCTGGTGAAAACAAAAGAGGTAGGTCTCATTAGTGCAGGAGGATCTGGTTAAAGAACAAGGAGACAAAGGAATAAATTATAAAACACTTAATGAAGTGGAGATGCACAAGTCCCTGATGGGCCCCAGTGGGCTGCACCTTACCTTGGTTTGAGTTAAGACAGAACTAATTCTATTCAGTGATTTTGTTTTTGGCTCAGATTCATCTACATAATGGCACAAATGACATGATTGTGCAGCTAGTGGCTGTACAAGTGATAACACTTGATGTCTGCAGCTACTCCCAAGGACTGGTCTGAAGAATTGCTCTTGCTTGTACTTGCTTTTGTGAAGACTGAGGTCACAGCTAATCTTGTGCCCCACATTGGGGTTGAGTGAGTGAGAGGCTGCACCTTTGGGGAAGAGGAACAGGACATATGACTCTGGACTGACCAACAGGGTGTTCCGGTCCATAGACAATGTATTTGGTGTAAAACTGAGGGATCACAGAGGTCAGCCTCTCTCTCTCTTCATCGGTGGCCAAGATCCAAGGAGGACTTTGTCTATTCGGCCTTCAGTCCTAATACATGCATTCTGAATCAAGTTCTCATTTATCACTGAATCCAGTCTGGGACTTCCCCTTGTGAATATTGTGTTCAAAAGGGAGATCCTTGGAAGACAGACAGGGCTTGTGCAAACTGGCCAAATGTGTCTTTGCAGAGCTATGGCAGCAATTTGCCAAACAGTCGCTTTGGACTCCAAGAAGTCCTTTGCTACCTGCTAGTGCCAACATATCTGCTGTAGGCACTATTGCCTTTCTTCCAACTACCCAGAAGATCTTGCTAGCCTCTAT
This sequence comes from Rhinopomastus cyanomelas, assembly GCA_013400115.1. Classification (NCBI taxonomy): domain Eukaryota; kingdom Metazoa; phylum Chordata; class Aves; order Bucerotiformes; family Rhinopomastidae; genus Rhinopomastus; species Rhinopomastus cyanomelas. The sequence continues at coordinate 246,305 of VXBP01003501.1, read as the reverse complement.
GGGATGTGCAGAATTAAAGAGTCTTTCAGAGGAGATAAGGGATAAGGAGTAAAGTTTGGCCCACTCAAGAACATATTCCAGTGGAGCCTGGCTTCACCTACTTCATGACAGTGTTGGATGGAAGGGTTTGCAGACTCCTCCAGAACAGGAAAATGGAAGGAAAAGGAAGAGAAAAGAGGTCTGGGGGAAGAAGGAGGAATGCCACAATAAAAGAGTCTTTGCTGTCTTCTGATTGTGTCTACCATAGACTATTGTGTTGTGTGGAGCTGTGGTTTGTGGATGAATGCTCAGGAAGGAGTTTGGAATCATCCATTGTCCCAGCATCCTTTCCAGTGGGTATCAGGGCTGTGTGGAGGGGCTTTAGGAGTGGAAGCAGAGCTCAGTATCAGGCAGGAGGATGTGTGGACGGTGTGAAGGAACCTGAATAGGTCTTCAGCTCAAGCAGGTGCACCTAGAGGAGGTTACCCAGAATCATGGCTTTTTTGGACGATGAACCATGACTGCGTGCTGCGTGCATACGTGGCTACGTGAGTGGTGACGTTCGGGGCAGAGATTGGCCGCGGCAAAATTGAATTAGCTGGATATTGCTGCTGGGGGAAGTGAAAGTGCGGTGGTGGCTCCGTGCTTTTCGAACGACGAACTGTGACTGCGCGCTGCGTGCATACGTGGCTACATGAGTGGTGACGTTCAGGGGCGGCAGGCTGTTTTACCAGCTTCTAGATGACGGCGGGGGGGTCTGACTAAGTAACAATGCGGCAGCAGAGGAAGACCAGGCTTCGGTCACACCTGGTGGAGGTGGGAACCCAAATGGAGATCCCCCAAAAAGATGAGGTTGTGCAGGCTGTCAAGAATGCAGAGCCTTCTTTCACCTTCCTGGCTGCGTTCAGTGTGAGCAGGTAGATTATTTGCTTGACCGGGAGGCACAATTACAAGATGAGGTTGAAAGGCTACAGGCTGAACTAGGAAGGCTCAGGAGAACTAGAGAGGCTGAAACCGATGAAGACTGGTGGTGTCAGGCTCAGCAGTCTGGACAACGGATAAACAAGAGTCAGATTCAGGAAGGGCTTGTATTCTATGGTTCTCAGGGGGTAGACAGGAGCCCAAGTAAAATGGGTCGCTGGAGCCAAGTGCAGGGCAATGGCAGAAGGCGGGTGCCATCCTTGCCTGGTGCTCCTTCCCAGCTGACACTAAGAAATAGATATGAGCCCCTAGTGGAAGGCAGCAAATCTAATAAGGATATAGAGGATAGAGAACCCACACTGAACATCCAGGCAAAGTCTCATACATCCAGGAAGGCTTCTAGTGCTACAACGACCTCCTCTACAAAGAAGAGAAGGGTCCTAGTTATTGGAGACTCGCTCCTGAGAGGGACTGAGGGCCCAATATGCAGAGCTGACCCCCATCATAGGGAAGTCTGCAGTTTACTGGGAGCCTGAATCAGGGACATCACTAGGTTGCTCCCTAACCTGGTGAGGTCAGCTGACTATAAACCACTGCTGAGGAGGAAGCTGTATTCCATAGTCTGAGGGGAATGAAGAAAGACCGTAAGGCATTAGGACGTTTTGCGAAGGACTCTGGGGCACAAACTGTATTCTGTTCATTACTTCCATTTTGGGGTGAGGACACGGGCCAGAATAGAAGGATTAAGTACATCAACGCCTGGCTACAGGACTGGTGTTACAGGCAGGGCTTTGTGTTCTTTCAGACACCAGGCTTAGTAGGTACAAATGGGAGGGGTTTAACTCAGAGGGGAAAAACAGTTCTGGGGCAGGAGCTGGCAGGGCTCATTCAGATGACTTTAAACTAGATTTGGAGGGGGGTGGGATGGTTGATGGGCGAGCACCAGTGAGGCAGAGCTCTGATCTTAAGGAAGAACAGATGACCTCTCACTGTCCTGGGGTGAAATTGGAGCGCTCAGCTTGCTTCCTGAAATGTCTGTATACCAATGCACGCAGCATGGGGAATAAGCCAGAAGAGTTAAAAATCTGTGTACAGTCAGGCGATTACGATTTGGTAGCGATTATGGAGACCTGGTGGGACAGCTAGCATGACTGGAATGTGGTCATGGATGGATACGTCCTTTTTAGAAGGGACAGGTCAGCAAGGTGGGGTGGAGGAGTTGCCCTCTATGTGAGAGAACAACTGGAATGTATTGAGTTCTGTCCTAGGGCAGCAGATGACAGAGTTGAGAGTTTGTGGGTGAGGATTAAGGCGCAGGCTGGCATGTGTGATGCTGTTGTGGGTGTCCATTACCGTCCTCCAGATCAGAGTGAGGAAGTTGATGAAGTCTTCTGCAGCCAGCTGGCAGCAGCCTCACAGCTGCAGGCCCTGGTTCTCGTGGGAGATTTTAACTACCCAGATATCTGCTGGAAGACCCACTCGGCCAGCCACCCACAGTCCAGAAGGTTCCTCAAGTGCATTGCTGACAATTTCCTGATGCAGATGGTGGAGGAGCCCACTAGGAGAGGAACTCTGCTTGACCTTGTCCTCACCAACAAGGCGGGTCTGGTTGAAGCTGTAAAGGTTGGGGGTTCCCCTGGTTGCAGCAACCATGAGGTGGTGGAGTTCAAGGTCTCGTGTGGCAGGGACAGAATAGCTACCAGAACCACAACCCTGGACTTCAGGAGGGCCAACTTTGGCCTTTTCAAGCAATTTCTAGGGGACAACCCATGGGACAGGGTACTGTCAGGCAAGGGAGCTCAGGATAGCTGGCAAACATTCAAAGACTGCTTTCTTGCAGCACAAGAAATGAGTATCCCAACAAGGAATAAGTCAAGGAAGGGAGCCAAAAGACCTACATGGTTAACCAGGGAACTACTAGGCAAACTGAAGAAGAAGAAAGCCTATGTGTCATGGAAGGAGGGGGTGGCCACTTGGGGTGATTATAAGGCTCTGGAGAGGGAATGTAGGGATGCAAGCAGAAAGGCCAAGGCCTCCTTGGAATTAAACCTTGCAAGAGAGGTCAAGGGCAACAAAAAGAGCTTCTTCAGATATATAGCATGTAAAAGTAAAACTAGAAGCAACGTAGGCCCCCTGCTGAATGATGCCCTGGAGACAGAGGATGCAGAGAAGTCAGAGATACTCGACACTTTTCTTTGCCTCTGTCTATACTTCTGGGGGTTGTCTTGATATTGTCTCAGACTGCAGAGGAGGTTGAGGCAAGAGACGAGCCTGCCTCAGTTGATGAGGACTGGGTTAGGGCTAGGGTGAGCAAACTGGACGTACACAAATCCATGGGCCCAGACGGGATTCACCCGCGTGTGTTAAGGGAGATGGAACATAGAAGGTTTGACATCAACCTGAGGAGGAACTTCTTCACAGTGAGGGTGACAGAACACTGGAACAGGTTGTCCACGGTGGTTGTGGAGTCTCCATCACTGGAGATGTTCAAGACCCGCCTGGATGTGTTCCTGTGTGACTTGGTCTAGGTGATCCTGCTGTGTCAGGGGGATTGGACTAGATGATCTTTCGAGGTCCCTTCCTCCTATGTTCCAGTTTGCAACCATTGCCCGTTATCCTATCACTAGATGACATTGAGAAGAGCCTGGCTCCATCCTCCTGACACCCACCCTTCACATATTTATAGACATTAATGAGGTCACCCCTCAGTCTCCTCTTCTCCAAGCTAAAGAGACCCAGCTGCCTCAGCCTCTCCTCATCATGGAGATGCTCCACTTCCTTCATCATCCTGGTTGCTCTATGCTGGACTGCTTTCAGCATCTCCACATCCCCCTTGAAGTGAGGAGCCCAGAACTGGACACAATACTCCAGGTGTGATCTCACCAGGGCAGAGTAGAGAGGGAGAAGAACCTCTCTTGATCTGCTAATCACCCCTCTTCTAATGCACCCCAGGATGCTGTTGGCCCTCCTGGCCACAAGAGCACACTGCTGGCTCACAATCATCCTGCTGTCCACCAGGACCACTAGGTCCCTTTCTCTTACACTACACTCCAACAGGTCAGTCCCCAACCTATACTGGTACCTGGGTTTTTTCCTGCCCACATGCAAGACTCTACACTTACCCTTGTTCCTTCATTTCTCCCTGCGCAGCTCTCCAGCCTGTCCAGGTCTTGCTGAATGGCAGCACAGTCTGCAGGGGTGTCGGCAACACCACCCAGCTTTTTGTCATCAGCAGACTTACTGACAGTGCTCTCTAATCCCTCATCCAAGTCATCAATTAATAGATTGAACAGGACTGGTCCCAGCACCGACCCCTAAGGGGTGACCTCATTAGTGTTGATAAATATTGAAAGGGTGAGTGTTAGGGACATAGAGCCAGGCTCTTCTCAGTGTCATCCAATGACAGGACAAGGGGCAATGGGCGTAAGCTGGAATATAGGAGGTTGCACATAAATATGGGAAGGAACTTCTTCATGGTGAGGGTGGTGGAGCACTGGAACAGGCTGCCCAAGGGACTTATGGAATCTCCTTCTCTGGAGACATTTAAAACCCACCTGGGTATGTTCCTGTGTAACTTGATCTAGGTGATCCTGCTGTGTCAGGGGGATTGGACTGGATGGTCTTTTGAGGTTACTTCCAATCCCTAAAGTTCTATGATTCTGTGAAATAAACAAAAGAGAAGATCCACGACAGTGTTCTACCTAGCATTTAAAATAGAGAGAAAGCACCTATGTGCCACAGCACACTTCAGCTCTGGACATCAAAGTGTCTCACAAAGGTCAAAATCCTCATTGCAAATATGAGGAAACAGGCGCTGAGGGTGAAAGTGGCTTAGCAGGACAGTGGCAAAGTGGGACAAGAGTATTCTGAGCCTGTACCTACAGGTGGAGATGAGGGAACAGAGAACAAACTTGTCCTCGGCTCATGAGGACAGCCCAGATTCCAAGTGAAGGCACAGTGACACTGCAGGGAGAGTGGTAAATCCTACCACAAGCCATGGAGCCAGGGAAGTCTATGGAACTGTGCAATCAGTCATTTCAGTATTGGAGATCTCTGGTTTTGAACATCTGATTTTTATATCTGGTTTTGAAAGTGGATAAAGGATGTTCATTATACTGGTTCAGTAGCTGCTATTGTTTTATCCTGCAGGAAAATACTTTCCAAAGGACACAGGGAATTTGACTTACAACTCTGCAGCTGCATGGTATTTGAGCCCTGAGACACTGACTATCAAGTGAGACTCATTCAGGTTATTCATTTGATGAGTAACTTGAGTGAGAAGACTTTTTCATGCCTGTGGCCACGAGGCCTTCGGTTATGGTCCTGTCGTATCTTGTTACCCAGAGAAGGAGAGGTTGAATGGGAGTTTTGGCGTGAGATTCTGAAGCAGTAATTTTAAACTTTCTTGATTTGTGAACTCTGAAAAGACTTTGGGAGGCTGTTTGGTCTCCTTGATGATAAATGAAATTCTACTGATAAGAGGCTGGTTTTCTTAGCTTCAAAAAACCCATTAAAGGTCTTTTAAGATATGCTATGAATGCCACAGTTCTACTGGGCAAAATTTGAAGACAGTTTCTCTGAAGAACATTGTGGTATCTCAGGAGTGCTTCTATGGCTCAGGGAAGAGCATCTTTCCCTCTGAGAGCTAGAAGACAGTGCTTCATGAACCTATAGTTTCATGGCATAATGTGCCCATGAGTTAACTGAAGGCCTATGAGTGTTTTTCGTAAAGGCATTTTCCTCTGAAAGGTCAACACAATTTGAGGATCTTCCCTCTCATATTGTTGCAGCAGCAAAATCAATAGGAACCAGGACCCAAGATCCTCGCTCTATCCATAGGAGAGCATCCATGCTCCATGTGTATTCATGAAGACCTATGTTTGGGCTTATCCTTCACACCCATATGTTCACAGGGTGTTGTTGGCCATGCTGTTGGTAAGCTCTTGGCTCAAGGAACAGAACATCCAGCTTGCTCACAAGCTGGTAGTAGAAAAGGTGGGCAGTAGGGATAAGTTGTCTAGCTCTGACATTCATCCTCTTTGACCTTCAACTCTTCTTCTTGGTGAAGACCATGTTACCTATCAATTAAAAAGACAAGCTGCTGGTCTTGGCTCTCAGGAGAGTTGTGTGAATTTTTAATAATGAACTCTTCTGATGATCAAGTGAAATGTGCTTTATAAATGCAGATTAATGTTACTAGAACGGCTGCATATTCTTTGCTGTGTCTCTCTTCTGGTGTCTGCAGCAGATCTAAATCCATTTGCTGCTCAGATTACTCATCTCAGCTGTAATTTATCAACCAAATAGGCTTTCATTCATTACCTTTTAAATATTACAGTGCATTGTATCTCACAACCTATGGTAATACTGTTTAGCATCTCTTTTATTAGAGCATCTCTTCATGCTTTTATTGTTGCAGGTCCCAGAGGCAGTGTTTATGGACAGACTTCAAAGATCTTGTAGTGCTTCAGTTTTCCAGATAGTAAAATTAGGGCCCATTTTCCAAGCAAAAATTCTGAGCCAGTGGTGTAAAAACTGGGTCTCCTAGATCTCACATGCGTTCTCTCCAAGCTCTGAGAAGCTGCATCTCAAAAGCACAGAAGACTAAATTACACAGAGCTCTACACGGCATTTGTAAGTGAAAGTAAGTTGCTAGCAGAATTTCTTTTCTCCATCTGCGTGAGTGACGCTTCCTCTGGGAGCTGCAGCGGGTGGCATCCCCTTATGTCTCATTACTTGTGATGAAATGATTTATCTGGAGGGGAAAGCCCTCAAATGTTAGCAATGGCTCCTATTCTTGTGGTTGGATATTGAATATCCCACACCCCCAGCTCTTTCATGAATATTTTTTGCTTGATTCTGAGGCTTTTTGCTGGTTCCTACTATGTTCCTCAGACCAGCAAGGCTTTACAGACTGCTGTTCAAAAAGAGTTATTTGGAAATGACACACAAATGGTGCTGCAGAAGGGATACCTTCTTCACAACTTACCAGGAGAATGTCCTTATTACTGGACTAGATAGTGATGGTCCTCCAGGCAAGAAACAATCCTTTTTTCTCCCCATGTATGAGTGGGATTTAAAACTCACCTCAAGGAGGCAGAGGACCCATTTCCTTAGCTTTTTGTATTGGCCAGTTTTATGTTAAGCACAATTACTTAGCAGTTATGGTGCTATGGCTCCAATATGTCCATCATATTGGAGGTGTAGATAAGTAGCTGAAGTTTGGGCATTTCACTCATAAAGTAGATGTACTAGCACCACATTTAAACCCTTTGTCAGTCTGGGGTCAGAGAGCCGAGAGTGAGTAATTGCCAGTGATGGAGAAGCTGCCCTGTTTGTCCACTGAATAAAGTGTATTTTCCATCTGTTCTTTCCTCCAAGCATCTCCTAGCTCCTTCCCCACAACACTTTCTTTTCCTAATCTCATCTTTTCTCTGTGACTTCCTGCTTCAGTTTCAGCTCTGACAGGCTACTCCAGGGTGATATAGTCTTCCCAGCTGAAGAAGACTTTCTACAGGCAACCTGAACCAACTCTTTCGAAAACCATCTGTGTCAAAAAGAGATGTTTTGCCCTGTGTTGCAATGAATATATTTAATTGGTAGTTAAATATTGAGGTCACCAGACCGCTCCTATTCCTAAAGAATCAACCGTGTCTTCCCAACAAGCAGTGCTGGAGGGTGAGGGCATTTTGCAGAAGAGCTGACCTTTCCATCTGCCCTTCAAATCCAAGATTGCCAAATTTTCCATGTAAGTTAGTGTCCTCTTAAGGTGGCTGGTCCTGAGGTGCCCATGTTGCCTGCTTCTTGCTTCAGCAACTGGAATGATTTCAGCAGCCCAATGAAAAATAACCCCAACAGTCCATCAGATCTTTCCAAGAGTAGAAACACAGCGTGATGTGACACACCAAAGCTTGTTTTGAAAGCAGTGCAGCAGTTAAATGGACAGAGCCTGTGGACACTCTGGGTCAATACACAATAACAGCAACACTGTTATTCCATTGGAACAGCTCTAGTGCATCGAGTGTTGCCAGAGAAGAGCAGGGTAGCTTTTTTTTTTTTGGTGCAAATCTGCCCCCTAACCTGTCTGGATTTACAGCACAAACATGTCAATGAGATACTGGTGCTTGTTTGTTCCACATGTTCTGACAGGGATACATATCAGGTCCTCTTTGTTGAGGGTATGGCTCCTTTAGAAATGCTTTTTGTGGCAGAGCTTTACTTGGCAAAAGAGTTATTTTTAATGACAGTTTTATGCTTTTCAAATGCTCAAGTCTTTCCATAGCAGAGGTACATGCAGTTTTTCTAGCACAAAAATGCAAGTGTTTACATGGTTCTGGGAATCAGTATAAATTATGCTGGGAGAACATGACTTTCGTTTGGCTGCTGGGAAAGCCAGGACTGTCAGTGATTATTACTCTAAATAAACTAAACCTGATGCTATTTTTCATTCACAGGCCACCCAATAGAAATATATTCTCACAATCACCATATTGACAAGGGCAACTGCAAGGGGTTAAGTGAGTTGGAATCAGGCTCATCTCACCACTTTCAGCTGTCCACTCCAGTACCAATAACTTGATACCAGAATCTCTCTGTGTAGGGGATCTTAGGATAGGATGAACCATGGTCTATAATAATCAGCTTCTCTCTGCTGGGATATAAAGGAGTGCAGATCTGTTGCTTACAGTGTAAATATCCAGTATTGGCTAGATAAATCCCATGCTTGACCCCTGAGACCCTCAGTAGGTCTTCAGACTGTCAGTCTCACCTCCTACTCATCTGGACACAGTTCCTACTGCAGTCTATGCACCAGTCCCTGCTCAGCCTGTCTTAATTAAAACCAGCTTTAATATCTCATAGGTACCAACAGAATATCATCTGCAACACAGAAGGCTCTGCCTTGAGGACATTTCCCTGTAAACAGGTGGCAAACAGAAAATATGCCGGGAGAGCTCTGCTTTAGAAGTTTTATAATTCCTTTCCCTTGTAAACTGGCCAGTGCAGGCTCCAGTTACAGCATGGGAAGCCTACAAGGGAAAAGTGTGAAAGCAAGAGAGAGAAAAAGACCCAAATGGTTAATATTTACGAATGGGGATTTAACTTTAGCCTGTCCCTCTCCTTCTGTGCTTAGCATTATATGTACACGCCCTTCTGGAGAGCAGCTCTGCCCCAGGAGGCACAGCATCCACACAGGCAGGAGAAGGGGTGCGGGACAGCACGTGCTCAGCTTAATTTTATGGACTCAAAGCAGATTTCGCCAGTTGACGTCATGACTTGTACCAGGCTGGCAGGGATGTCAGCAGCAAGGCAGTAATTAAAACTCCTGGCATTCCAGCCCCAGGCACGGTCACGTCCTTCTCCGTCTGAAGCAGAGCTAGTCTGACACAGCAGAAGCCTTATATAACGAGGCCAGATTTTTCATTTTCAGAGCAACTCTTTCAGGAGAACCACACACAGGATCTTTCGCTATTTATAACTGGAGAACGAGAGTATGTCAGTCCCCTTCCGTCTCACACTTAGTTAGGTGTTGTGTGTGGCTGGGTGTGAGGGATCATCCTCAGGTTAACTGCACAAAGCTTTTGCTTACAGTCCGTCTTTGTTTTGTTTTGTTTTGGGTTAGCAGAGGTTTGCGCTGACACACCAGACATTCTTTTAGTGCTCGTCTACAACCGCAGTTGCATTTCAGAAGCATTTTGGCACGTTGCCCTTCGCAGCAGTGGCTTCTCAGGCTGAAATATTTTTGTTGCAGCACATTAGCCCATCTCTCACCACACAACTTTTTTTTGTTTCAGCCATATCAGAAGGTGTGAACTCTTTTTCAAGAATCTTTAATCTTTTCAAACACTTGGAGTGGCCTTGAATAAACCTTTGTTAGGGAAAAACTGAATGGGAAAGACTTAATGTCTTTCTCTTGGCTTATTTTTCTGGCTGACACAATCGCTAGCAACAGTGCGGTGATACAGTACTGTGGTCATGATTGTTTAGAGTGGAAAGAATCACACTGAGGTGCCTACCAACCCTTGATATGTTCCTTGCCCATCCTATGAGCTTTTCTTATAGACACATTCACCCTGTGGTTTCCTGGAAAAGAAAGTCTTTCTTTCCGCCTATTCTTTAGATTCTTTTAGGAAGCGTGTTCATTCAAGACTAAAAATCATGAACTACACAAGAGAAGTGAGTATGACATTGAGATGGAAGAGATTGAGTTCTTGATACGAAGCAGGGGTGGGAAAGGTGAGGTGTTGGCATCCTTAGTGAAGACTTAAGCAAAATAGAGAGCAGCAGGATGGAGATGTGGGGGAATGTGTGAGGTTTGGAGATCACTGCCCAAGTTCAAAGTACTTATGCAAATACTTGCCTATAATTCTGTGTTTAAACCCAGCCCCAAAGCAGTTAAATACCTGCACAAATGTAAAACTCAGGTAACCTAAACTTGTGCCTTACTGTGAGGTGGATTGTGGCAAGAGGATTTCTCAGGCTTATGTTGACTGAGGACAGCAGGTCAGAGCTGGAGTACTCTGCAGAAACTCAGCTACTGATGTCGAAGTCTGTAGAAGCTCAGTCTCCAATTAACATCTTTAATCTTACTATCTGAAGCCTTTTATCTTCACATTTTCTTGTCTGTTTGTTTGTTTTCTTTACATTTGTTTACATGCACCCAACAAAAAGCTTTTCTGGAAATGCTAGTAGGGCTTTTAAGTGTAAGAATGATTCATCAAGAAGAATTAATTCAAAGATCTTGGCATCTCTTTTCCTTGTAATCTGGTGGTGGATATTCTGTGATTTTCTTGGAAGGTTTTTCCCCCTGAATGTGCATGTTTACACCCACACAAACTCACACACATTTGCAAATCCTGACTCTTCCCTCTTCTTTTGGAGCTTTTAAGTTCTGGAGCAGCATATCTGACCTGCACCATTAAACTTTTCTGCTAGATATCTCCTGTGTTTGTGCCCCAAAGCATGACAGAGCTTGATCCATCCATACCCTAAACATCCATAAACCTCATCTTCCAGTGCAGAACAAACTGTACTTCAAGAAAGGGACCTTCAAGAAAGATCCATCTCCTCATTAGTTGGACTCATGATCTTAAAGGTCTTTTCCAACTTAAACGTTCTTAGGATTTCTGCAGATGGTCAGGCTAGGTCTGCTGGCCTGGGTCAAACCAAGCGTCTTTCTATGGAACTGAACATCACAGATCTGCTCCTGGGACCCAGGATTGTTCCCCAGCGCTGTTTGTGAAATAATGTTGTTGATACAGTTCTGCCTCAGACTTTGTAAGCCCTGAAGAGTGTTAGGTACTCAGAAAATGAAACCTGGACCTTTGAAGAGCAATATCTCCTTTTTTCACTTGTTCTGGAAAGGGGCATTTACGCAATGCCAGAATCCCTGTAGCTTATTGCTTTGTACACTCTTATTTCAGAAGTTAAAAGCTCTTAGATGTTTTTTTAATCATCAACACAGACTGACATAAGAAAAACTCAGTTGCTTTGCTTAATGGTCATGTCACTGCAGTCCTGACAACTCCCTTGGGACCTGGGCAGGGTAACCAGCAGGCTGGAGGTGAGCTGAGTTTAGCCAAATCAATGCAACATAAGGAGCCTGCAGCAGACTATGAAGTTGCTGTCTAATTACGCTCCTGGTTTTTCTGCCTTGGCTATGAAACAAAGTCACTGGAACGGGACAACTTTTACATATTCAGGGAGGGTCAAGATTATTATAACTAATTTTAACAACACTTGGCTCTTTGAGGGCTTTTATCCAAATGTCTCCAAGCCCTTGCTCTTCACAAAGAGAGATAAATGTAATTATCACAGTTCTAAAGTGGAGAAAGCTGAGGCTTAATTAACTGCTCATGGATATACAGCAAATCAGTAGCAGAGGTGGGAACAGAAACCAGTTTTCTTGACTTGCATCCGTGCCCTCATCACTGGATCCCACTGCCATCTCTGTTGGGCAGCAACAACTGCAACTATGTAGCCAGCAGACTTCTGCTGGGGCAGTTCTGGATTCTGAAAGACAAGCCACATGTCCGGAAGAAGCGGCTGTATCAAGAGGTGCAGAGATGAGATAAGCCGGGCACTCATTCCACAATGGCAGCATTTAGCCATTGTTCTCCCAAAGGACTGATGGTGGGGAAGGGCAGCCTTCAGATGTTCTGTTCTGAATAAGCAGTGCCAAAGCAGAGGAAGGGATCTTTCTTTACCCTTTTGGCTGACTCCAGGCCAGGTATATTCAGACTCTGTTTCCTGACGTTATCATAACTGCTCTGGAAGTCAGCATGCTCCTGGCATCTCCACAGGCTCCTGAAGGTCTGTCCACCTGACTAACGTACCTTTTTGTTTTTCTCCAGTTGTGGTAGAAATTTTCTCAGCAAACGAGGGAAATTCATTGCCACACAAGTGACACCTCTTTCCTCTTGTGGGTCAAAACATAACCTTGAGGTTTTGCAGTAAATCTGACCCCTCTCCTTGCCGGTGCCTGAGCACAGCAGCATGCGTTTGCAGCCATTTAGCTAACTACAGGGAATGAATCAAGTTAAAAATGCCCAGAACAAGATTTTTCTAACATTTACCAATGACTTAACACATTGCAGGAGCAAGGCTTTCAGAACAGGAAGCTGTTTCTACTCCAGGCTGAAATAATATGCTTTGGCAGGAGGGAGCTTGCCGCTCATACCCTGGCCCATACCTGAAAGGTAGGTACAGCCATGGTGAGGGGTGACTGATGGCACTGAGAAACCTCCAAATAGCAATCTCAACTTTAGCTCCCGGCGACAAACAGAAGACCTGCTTAGCATTTGTTCATCTCACTACAGGACAATGGAATTGTTATTTTAATCCCACTAAAGTTTAAGGATGAACAAGAGTAGGGTCTTCTATCCAGACACTGCACTGCAGGAGGAACATACCCCAAAGGCTGCTGCAGGAGAGGGGTGGGATGGGGCAAAGGGGCTAGCAGGAAGGAGCATGATGTCACAGGGACAGAAATATGCAAGTGCTTCCATGCAAGGAATCAAAAAATAGTAGAAAAGAAGGGAATTAACTGTCAGAGGAGTGCTGGAAATAAGACCCGGGTTTGAAAAGAAATTCTTTGAGGTCACATCTGTTCTAGCAAATTAATCCTACTCAGGGCCTTTCTCTGGTGCTGAGGCTGAGTTTTTGTGGGTTTGCCATCTGAGTCCCTCCTTCCACCTAGCCAGATCCCGAAGGCAGCAACAATTAGCTGTGCCTCTATGGATGACAAGGTATGTGCTATCTCTGGTTGTACCATTATCATGTGTTCTCCAGGAGAGAAATGCATGCGGTGGGCACTTCTTCTATTCCTGGTTTAAATGTACCTCTGAAAACCTGCTGTCTTAACTAGGTTAAGTTGAGTTGCCTTTGATGTTTTTAGATGCTACATACGTACACATTCATGTACATTTATGTATTTCCTACATAAGATTATATGGTGTGACTTTAAACTCATGACTTTGAGCTCAGATGGCATTTAAAAAGACCCACATGCTGTTTTTTGCCTGGAGTGCTGAAAGAGAGAATCAGAGACTGGCTTGTGGTTCTTGTGGGAGCCTGATCCGTTTCCCAGCTCCCTTCCTCAGAGGAGAAACTGCAACAGAGAGGAGCTTCAGGAGCAATGTCCAGTGAAGGTAAAAACCAGCCTGAAGCCTGGAGGAAGGCAGCAGCTGTCATATGAAGGTGCTGTAAGTGGAGATGCCACCTCAGCCCTCCCTGCACCCTTTCCACTGTGCAGACACCAACAGCTGTAAGAGGAGCCTTGGCTGTAGGATAGGTTTCACAGGCATTGCTGAACACAGAATCTATTCTTGGACACCACCTACTGGTATTTCCCCTGTTAACTATTCTCAGGATGAGCACTCATTCAGTCCCAGTAACATCTCAAGCCTGGAACCTGGTGGAGACAAGTTTGACTTTTGCAGACCTTTTTCAGTTGGCATGCTGCCTGTTCTTCTGAGAGGTGAGCTGCTCTGGGGGCCTTGTGAAAAATGTCTGTTATGTAAGGGAGCGATTTTTATGTGGGACCGGAAAAAGGGTGCCAGTGCCAAAAGAAGTCTTGTGAATGGAGGTGGGTGAAAGAAACAAGAAAAAGAGAAAAAAAAGTCTGCCTGCAGGCACTAGCAAAGAGTAAACTGGAGGTCCTCCCTACCACAGCTCTGGGGGAGGGAGTGTTTTATATTAATCAGACACCAATTTAAATGATTTTTCAAGTCACAGAGCATTTAAGTCCATGATTTTTCTTTTTTTCATAGAGGTTTCTATGGTACTGAGGAGAAAAAACCCAAAATATTTTAGTTTTTATAAGCAGCATTTTAAATCAGGAAGAGGAAGCTTCTGACTGCTCTGCCTTCTGGCATCAGTCCCAAAATCCATAGTGCTGATGGTTACAATTCCTGACAGTCATGACAGACAGACAGACAGAAAAAAAGAACAAAAGGCCATAGCAGTCAGTTGTCCTCACTTGCACAGCATGTAAGGGCCATGCTCTACCTCTGCATGGTGCTGCTCCATGCAATGGGAAGAAGCCTCCCAGCTGGAACTCCTGAACATGAAGGATCCTGCCCTTTCTCTAGCTTTCTAGCTGTGCTCTGCTGCAGCTATGGGGTTTAAGCAAAAATCCCCAACAAGCTCCTGATGCACCCATGGGTCATAATTGTTCTGAGCAGCCACAGCTGGAGCATCAACCCATCACCTCTGCTTGGCAGTTCTATTTACATTCAGCATTGGGCTGCTTTGTAGATGGTTTAGTCTCTGGTTTTACAGTTTGCATGAGTCATTTGGGTATTGGCTGTCATTTGTCTACAGCATCCCTTGCTGACTGTGAACCCTGTGCTTGGTGCATCCCTTTGCTGTGGCTGGGGCTGCTGATGGAAGCTGCTACCAGTCCCTAGCTTTGCTCAAGGTAGTGGGGCTCTGCCTGTGGGTGAGATTTTTACCTGTGCTGGGCTCTCCCTGTTCCTTTTATTGGGTAGTGCTGTTCCCTGACATAGGTGAACACTTTTGATCATCTACATTTTGATCTTCAGTTAATAAGCTCCTTCAGGAGTTTTCAACAGAAGCTCCTCTTGTTATGTGTGTATATGTATTAATTTTTTCTCGTTATACTTGTCTTGGAAGCCGTCAGCTAATGTTTTTCTCTGGGGGTGCAGGCCTAGATTTAAAAAGTTATAGAGTCATTTGTCTTCCTATAAGAAAATGATCTATTATGCTGCCGTCTGATCAAGGCCTGTTCAAACTCCCTTGTCTGCTGCAGGTTTTCTGAGCCCATTCACCTCCTGGGTTTGTTAGGCTTCTTCCCAGAAGCTGGTTTTTGCTTTCAGTTAAGTGAATACTTAACCTCATTGATTAACATATATTTTAAATCTATATTCTTTTCTTCTCATGGTGGTCTACAGGCTTTCTTTTTAAGTGCTGTGGGTAAGATGGTTTCTCTGAAACATCTCTGCAAAGTGTATGGTCTGATGAGGAAATCTTGCTGTCCGTGACTGCCATGAAAGAGGACATCTGAGTAATGAGCTCTATCCCTGTCCAAGGCACAAAGATCCTTCAGATTGTCTAGCTGGGACGATGTAACTGAAACACTTGTCCTGCTATGGTCTCTTTTATTTGACACTAGTTATGGTGATGTGGGTAGGAAAGTTTACTAGAACTTTGAAGGGTTTTATCTGGTTTTAAATATTAATTTCTTTTTCTGTTGGCTGTGGAAGTGACTGTAGAAGTTGATGTGTGAAAGATGTGTCTGGCAGATGAAGGAGGCTTTGGAAGAGAAGCTTCTTCAGTGTGGTGTGTGTAGGGTATGAGCATGTAGCATAATGGCTTTTAAAATTAAGAGTTTTGTGAAGTGATTACGAAGCTTCTTCCTGCAACAAAATTGGAAGCAAAGTTGTCTTCCTTCAAACACTTCAGTTTTGTGTTGTGTGGTGTATTTCAAAAGAAGCTTTTCAATACTGTGCTGCATCACCCAGGGCTCTCCTTTCAGATAGATACTGCCAAGTGAGAGATGCATTCCTGGAAAACCATTATGTGCCCTGAGAGTATGTCTCTGGATCCGTGTTGTTCTTTGATTGGGCAAGAACTTGTTTTCTGGTGATCAAAATCAGAGGAGATTTATGGCCTACTCTCATATAATGTGATCCAGCTCTGACACCCAGTCCTTTCATCATCAGGAATGATGGATCTGGTTGTTTTTACTTTCTTTTGTTGCTGTAGCATGCCACTCTGAACTATACTTCCCACAAAGGATGAATGTTAGGAAGGAAAACCCAGGAGCTGTTGCAGTTTAAACCCATGTAGAGAGCTGTCTTCTGTGTCAGGTGTGAACTTTTACATAGGAGAATAAAACCAGCCCCTTGCTGTTGGGTTTGCTCTTTTCAGCGTGTGCTTCCTGATTTTAACGGTGGCATTAATGTGTTCTGCGTCTCACATTGTCAGTGACATCTCTGTGACAGTATCTGTGGTCAGAGCAAGTCTTTTAGCACTTAATGCTAGCCATGATCCTCCTTGACTCCCTGTTGCCTACAGGTAGCTGTGCAAAGTGGTGTTTATACTTAGGGGCTTTCAAGGCCCACATGGTGGACTGGCAGATTAAGCAGCCTATAAATGATCTGTTTTCAAGTAACAACCATTCTGTGCCTTGGAAAAAAACATACTTTGTGATAATCATAGAATGGTTCCAGCTGGAAAAGTTCTTCAAGGTCATAGAGCCCACCCTTAACCCAACTGTCCCAAGGCCACCGCCCAGCCTTGTTCCTAAACTCCAGATCTACATGGCTTTGAAACATTTCCAGAGATGGAAATCCATTTCATAATGAATCTGTGTACATTTTGGGACCTGACTGTCATTTTTGAACTTTAAAATGAAACAAGTCATGATATGCCTCAGCTTATGTGAGTCTTGTGTGGATCCCCATGCATCCCACCTCGTCGGTTAGAAACCCTGACTATAATTTAGCAAAGATCTTTTATCTAAATTTATCTAAAGCATCAGACAGAAAGGGAGGGTTTAACAAAATCACTTATGAATCTGCAGTGAATGAAACAACTTACTCAATTTGTGGAAGAAAGGCCATGAAACACTTTAATTCATTCCCCCATCAGAAGAAACCCCACATAAGACACAGACACAATGCTCCTACACTGGACTGAGAAAAAAAAATTCAGAACATGCATTATCACAGAGTTTCGGCTTCTTTCTGAAAATGTGGTGGTTGTTGAACTTCAGTCTCAATCCTTATACATCTTCAAAGTTCAGAATTCTCACAGTTTCTCCAGTTGAATGCAGATAAATTAGTAGACCCTCACAGTTCCTCCCATGTGTAAGTTTTCTTCAGAAGTGATAACATTTTTCTTTCAGAGGCAAAGCAAGTGCAGCTCAGAGCAGACATTAAGATGGAAAAGAACAAAGAATAAAGGTGGAAGTTGCTGAGGAAGATGGGCATGGGATCAGAAACTTTTATTTTCAGCTCTTCAAAGCCACGCTTTAAACTTTTCTGCAGAAAACATACTAATTACACTTACAGATTCTACTCTGCTTTTAAAGCATACCACAATCTAATGCTGATGAAAAGGTGCAGGGACTGACCAGCCAGCCATCCATGTTGTCTATGGCTAGCATTATGCACTACTTATATGCCTGAGACTGTGACAGCCTTGTGCTGATGGTACCCTCAGACCCTTGCAAGATGAAAGGATGTTGCCACCAAGAGCTGACAGTGCAGGCAGCTTCCCAGGCACCAGTTTGCTGGCAGTGATAGCCTGATGGTTCAGACTCTAGACAAGCCTCAACAGAGTAAGCAGATCAAAACTGCCAACACCATCAGTTTCACTTAAAAATTAATTATTAGGAAGAAAACGAGGAAAGGCAGGCAGTGCTTTGAAGATTAAGTTGTAAAAAGCAGTGTCATGATAACCCTGAAAGCTGTTTGGACTGAGGTAGCACAGGTTTTGTGGGGTTCAATGGAAAATATGGTCAGAGGCTACATAGCAGAGTTGATGTAAGGTGCAGTTCCCAGCAGTGCGCTGCTAGTGGTTTTCAGAGGAGCTGGCTGATCTTGCTTGCTGCTCTTGACCTTTCTGAATTCTTGTTCTTCAGACATCTTATGTTACCCCAGGAAGGAATTTCAGTCCCTCAAAAAGCTGCTTCTAAGGTATCTCAAATCCAGGCCAGTTTACCTAAGTCACCAGATACACTGGGTGTAGGTCCTTAGCTGCATTTGTAGGCAGGTCTCAAGCACTGTGTTGTAAGGCCTAGGAAACTTTGTAGGCTGAAAATAAGTTTCTGTGAGAAGCTGGATTTCACCTCTTTGAGATGTAGAGCCACTGCTTCCAGCTGGCTTTCCATGGGCCTGCTTGGTCTCTGACCTTGAATGCAAGGAACAGTCTATTGGATTATCCTGCGGAGGCTGTTAAGTGCTATGTGAGGATCTAGATATGTGAGTGAGCATATAGGTCTCTATTAATAGATGCATTTACTGTATGCCAAAAGGACAACCTTGTTTGCAGCTACAGCTTCCTTATGCTTCCTCTTAGAGCTCCCTTTCTCCACTTCTGACTTAACCAAAATTCCTCCTTTGTCTGCAGTTTTCCCTTGTTACTGCTGCTTTTGATTTTTCTGTGCTTGCCTCGGGCTTGGCTGTTTTCTGAGAAGTTACAGTACAAATGGTCTCACTGATTTTGACTATGTTTAGGAAGAAATGGGTGTTTGCTCTTAAATAGCTGACTGAAATAGCTGTCTGATTGCTTTAACACTTCCATGTTCTAAAAGGCAGCCTGGGATTGTGGCTGGAAGACTAATTTTGAGCTAAGTGTATGTTTTTGCCTTTATGCATTGTGGCCAAATAATTCTGTCAAGTTATAGGGTTGTGAAAATCCTTATGCAGATCCTGGTTGTGGGAGAAGGGAGGGTAGAGATTGGCAGAAACAGCCTTTAGAAAAGGAGTTTTCCTGATGAAGAAGAGGACAGGGCAATGGCCCTGTAGATATTAGTGTTTTCATTACGATAACCAAAGGACAAAACCAAATTGAAGCCTTGGATAAGGTGATAAGGTCATAAACTCACATAATCATTCAGGTTGGAAAAGACCTTTAAATTAATGGAGTCCAACCACTACCCCAACTGGCCCAAGGCCACCACTAAACCCTGTCCCTAAGCTCCAGATCTTTACAGTCTTTAAACATGTCCAGGGATACCATTCAATCCCCTCCCTGAGCAGCCTCTTGCAAGGCCTGATGACCCTTTCCAGGAAGAAGTTTTTCCTCATGTCGAACATAAACTTCTCCTCGTGCAACTAGAGCCCATTTTCTCTTGTTCTATCACTTGTTACATATGAGAGGAGACCAACCCATACCTCTCTACATCCTCCTTTCAGTTAGTTGTAGGCAGTGTGAAGGCCTCCCCTCAGCCTCCTTTTCTTCAGACTAAATGGTCCTAGCATCCTCAGCTGCTCCTCACTAAGTTTGTTCTCTAGACCGGGGATCCTCAAACTTTTTAAATGGGGCTGGTTCACTGTCCCTCAGACAGTGTTGGGGCCTGGGCTATAGTTTGTGCTGCCTGGCTTGTCCTGCCTGGAGCTGGAGGGAGGGAGGGAGAGAGAGAAGGGGGAGCCGTCCACCTCAGCCTGGCCGCACAGTTGGCAGGAAGTCATCTGCGGCTGCTAGATTTCTGCCCCCCAATCCCCGGTGGTGGGGGGGTAAATACTGGCGGGCCGCATTGGAGACCCTGGGGGCCTGTATCCGGCCCGCCGGCCAGGCTTTGAGGGCCCCTGCTCTAGACCCTTCACCAACCTTGTTGCCTTTCTTTGGGACGATTGACAATAGTGGAGCTATGAAATGCCTGGGTTAGGACAACAATTTTACCTGAATCTCTTGAGAGCTGAAGCACAGGATGATTATCTTCACTGCTAAAGGGTATAAAATATGCCTCCAAAAATCAGGAGCCATGGGGAAGCAGTGAGGCCGTGATGATACTGACTCATGTGCTTCTTGCCACATGCATGTAATCCTAGTCAGATCAATGCTCACATCTCTCTGCATGTATATTGACGGAGGAGTGGCTAGAATCGATTTACTAGAGTCTTTAATAAAAAAATCACCTTCCCTGTCTGTAATGTCTTGCACTGAGTTTTGATCCGCTAATTTCCTGCAGTGATGGAACCTAATGTCCCGGTTCTGCTAATGATTCGTGTAGGAGGTGATATATAGCTGTGTGATGACATTTTATACATAATCCTGTTGCCTTAAAAATATCTAGACCATTTTTTAAAATTGCTATGTTAAAGGAATAGTCCTAGGGTCAGGCACTCAACTGCTGCAAATTGAAAGTTGTGTGGTTAAGCGTGTTGCCCTCTGGTAGGAAAACTAACACAATCCAAATGTTTGCTCTGCTTACTTTGTAGATGCTCAGCCTGGCATGTGTGGTGCCCGTTGGAGAAATGCATCAAATGCTGTCAATTATGGATAACACTGCTGCTGTTAAACATGTAAAGTGCCACAGAAATGCCATAAGTAAAGTCAGGCTGCCCAAGCACCAGAGCAGGCTTTCTGCATGAGAGGTTCTTGCTGACCTAGATGCTGCAGCTGTAAAATGAAGGCAGCTCTCTCAGAAATAATAAAAACTTGTGCTATGACTACAATCCAGGTAACTTTTCTCTCTTCCTATCTGTCTCTGCTCCTGATCATCCTGGGTGACCATGTGGGCTCTGAAAAATATCTATCTGTACCCACTGAGGGTTTATAGACCTCTGCTGACCATGCAGAGGGTTTGTTTCTTGTGTGCCTTTTGCTCTTCGTCATGACGTTGCAGAGGCAGGGGTGGTGGAAAGAAAGTATGGTTGTGAAATATTCAGGAATGATAGTGGTAAGGAAAAGCAACAAATATTTGTCTATTCTTAAAACTTGTAAGGATACAGAAGTAATGTTGGCCAAAGAAAGTACTGGCTGGATGCTGTTGTTTGTGTCAGAGGAGGACATGGCAGAGAGTCTTGCAAGCAGCAGAATGCCATTCCATTAAATAAAATAAAGCTAACAACATGGAGCTATCCAGACATAGAAAATTGTCCTTGTTCATCTCACCTTCGCTTTACTGATTTTGTCATATCTTCACAGCCATCCTATCCGGAGGGGTGGGTTGCACAGGTGACTTTCTGGTTTCTCACACCTGTGCTCTGTTTGCTAGCTCCAGAAATTGCTGCCTGCTGCAATGCTCCTGGTCTGATGCTGTGGATGCTGCCTGCCAAAAACTGCTGCAGACTCTTAGAGGTGTACCAATGCTTAACCAGTAAGTGAGAACATGTTCTGGTTTTCTCATTAAGTTTAGCTTAAAAGCAGAAGTGTATTCTCTTTTTGCCCTTTTTCACAAGACTGGGAGAGGCGTTACTTCTGAGTTACTTTAAATGCCAAAACAAAGTCCTTAATCTAGACTTGAATGAAAAGATTTTGAGATCACAGAATCATTTAGGTTGAAAAAGACCTTTAAGGTCATGGAATCCCAACTATTTACCCCAACTGACCCAAGGCCACCACTAAACTATGTCCCTGAGCTCCAATCTCACAACCTTTAGACATGTCCAGGGATGGTGCTCCAATCCCCTCCCTGGGCAGGCTCTTCCAAGGCCTGATGACCCTTTCCAGGAAGTTTTTCCTTACGTCCAAACTAAACCTTCCCTGGATCAACTTGAGGCCATTTCCTCTTGTCCTGTCACTTGTTCCTTGTGAGAAGAGACCAGCTCCTACCTCTCTACACCCTCCTTTCAGTTAGTTGTAGACAGAGAGAAGGTCTCCCCTCAGCCTCCTTTTCTTCAGGCTAACCAGCCCCAACTCCCTCAGCTGCTCATTGCAAAGCTTGTTCTCCAGATGAATCAAGGCAGCTGCCTTAATGTTTGCTAGAAAATAAGTGGATGCTGTATTCCTATTTCTAATATTGCTCCTTTAAACCTAGAGATATTTCCTTACCACCAAAGAGTAGATCTGCTCTGTTCTCCAACAATAAAAAGCAGATTATTTTCCTTCTTAAAATAGCCAGAGGGGATTGTTAACATAGATCCTCTTCACTCTGTGCCCATCCTAGTGCGCCCAGTTAAATCCCATCCTTTCTAGTAGTGTGGAAAGGCTAATCCTTAGTCCTGAGGGCACCCAGATTAACCCACTGCCAGATTAGGATGCTTGAGCTGTTATTAGAAGATTAGCACATTTGGTTGTCAACATTTGCTGAATTTGGCCTGAAAATTATTTCCTGTGAGATTGCTGTGACTCTTGAGTGCCACTTTGCATGGTATGTTAGGAAGAGATGGGGTTAAATAAAGCGGCAGAATGCATTTTGGTTTCAAAATAGTCATCACTGCTCATGGGGACAAAAGCTTTTGGGGGTCTGCTGGGTTGGTGCTCAGGGTACCTGTGATGGTGGTCTTGCAGCTCAGTGTGGGTCAGGGCAAGGAGCTCTGACTGATCATAAAATCTGACAGATGTTATTCTCCCTTGGTGAAGAAAAGTGCTTTTTCTGGTGCTTTGCTTTCTGGGGTTTGTGTGCCATCATCAAGTGGGTAAGCATCCCACAAGGGGGCTTATCTCAGTTTGTATGGTACAGTGCAGAATGAGTTTACTTTGAGGGGAGGGCCTCTGCAGTGGTCCCTTTGGGTAGGATGCAACGTGGTCTCACTTACTGTGCTGGGGCTTTTTTTCTAGGTTTGGGTTTGTTTTTTTTTTAATTGGGAAAACACAAATGAAAACTCTAAAGACAGAGCCTTTTTTAAAGGTTTTTGGTGATGGAAGAATGTATGTCTGTTCCTTTGCTTATCGATGGAAAAAAAAGTGCCTTGATGGTAAAATAACTGTTAGTGGGAAACTATTTTCCATTGTCATGACTTGGATGAATATGAACTTACATTTTATTCAAAGCAGCTTCTCTTGAAAATTACTGAACAATGGCTGTGGGTCATAGCCTGCACAGAGGTATTAACAGCCATTTCCTGGCTACATTTGTCTCTTATCTGACAAATATTATTTTTCTTCCTCAACAGGCCAGCAAGGCTATTCAATTGAAACCTACATGGAAGACACAACCCTAAAAGCTTTTTCAGTTGAAGATACACTAGAAAAGTATATGAATATGTGTGCTGAGTTTGACATTCCCACTCTTGGCAGTGCTGGGCAGTCTAGTGAAGCAGTTGTTTTGTTCTAACACAGCTGTAAGCACTAAATACCCTCCTTTGTACTTTACAGACATACTTCAGGGGATTTCTTTAGAGCTGCATGATAACTTTGAATATTTTATCCAAGGCATGTGTTGTAATTTATTTAAAAACCCCACTTTTGGAACCCAGGACATGGAATCATAGAATCATTAGGGATTGGAAGGGACCTCAAAAGATCATCTAGTCCAATCCCCCTGACACAGCAGGATCACCTACACGAAGTCACACAGGAACACCTGCAGGCGGGCCTTAAACATCTCCAGTGAAGGAGACTCCACAACCACCCTGGGCAGCCTGTTTCAGTGCTTTGTCACCCTCACTGGGAAGAAGTTCCTTCTCACATTTATGTGGAACCTCCTATGCTCCAGCTTACACCCATTGCCCCTCATCCTATCACTAGATGACATTGAGAAGAGCCTGGCTCCATCCTCCTGACACCCACCCTTCAGATATTTATAGACACTAATGAGGTCACCCCTCAGTCTCCTCTTCTCCAAGCTAAAAAGACCCAGCTACCTCAGCCTTTCCTCATAAGGGAGGTGCTCCACCTCCCTTATCATCCTCATTGCCCTATGCTGGACTCTCTCCAGCAGCTCCACATCCCTCTTGAACTGGACTTGAGCCCAGAACTGGACACAATACTCCAGATCTGATCTCATCAATGCAGAGTAGAGAGGGGAGAAGAACCTCTCTTGATCTGCTAACCACCCCCCTTCTGATCCACCTAAGGCTTCTGCCTGACTTATTGCAGCAAGACTACAAGGCTACCACTCTGGTGACATCACTTCCATGTGTCTTACTTCAAGACAGATGCATTATGAATTAACTAGCAAGAACATGAGACAGCAAAGTGTGTTGGTTCTCCCAATGTTTCCTGTGTACATAACTTGCCCTAGACTCGGATGAGCATGGGCAAATTTGCAGTCAGTATGTAGAATAACATATAACCTGGCTGATATGAAATGGTAGTTAAACCAGTGGTTTCCTGATCAGAATGTCTTTAGAGGGTGGGCCTCAGACCTACACTGATAAGGTAGGTAATGGCAGTGCAGGCTGGATGCTCCACCCTTTCCCACAGCTGGCAAATCCCTATTCTTATTGGCTTTGTATCCCATCCCAAAAGACAAGGAAATTCCAGCAGAGTTTATTTCCAGCCCAATTATAATGTTGGAGTGAGGATGGCTGCTTATTTTTTCACTGCCTTTACGTTTTATGTGGGGGAGTCCCCAGCAAGACACTGCTTGGCAGGTACTGTAGTTGCATAAGAGAAAAACACTGATGCTAAAAAACCCCAAATGCTTGAAAAAGTCTATTCAGTGCTTCAAGTTTGGAGCTAACTTCTCGCCCTTATCCAGGGAGCTGCTACAGCTATGATTTTGAGATGGTGCCTTTAGCACAGCAACGCTCAGTTTCACTCCTTGTGGCAGAGACAGGGAAGAACCAAGCAAACAAGAGCCTTAAAGCACACACTCAGCTTTTGTCTATCATCACGTTGGGAGTGTGCATTGCTCTGGCAGTTATAAAAGGCCCTTGTTAAGTAATCGTGTTTCTCTTGCATAAGTGCTTGTTTTTGGGAGACTTTAGCCAATGGGAGGCTGCACAGCTCACAGTCAGTGTCTAACTATGATTTTTCTTTTAAATAATGTGTGATTATTCATCACTGAAAGTTGTATAAAATATCTTTAGATAAGATTGAATGGTGGAGACTCCCCAGCGCTGGTGGGAGCTGAACTATCGCTGTAAGACGCTGCCAAAAAGCTTCTCTGGATCCTTGTGAGTAATATCTGATTCTTCTAAAAGGTGTTTGTGACTAACTGCAGACAGGGAAATACTGCAGACATTTTACTGCCAGCAATAAATTAGAGGGAGGCAGGAGGTGATGAGCAGTAGTGAAGCTATTGACCAGTTTTAAAATACAACTAGACTTCCATAAGCAAGCTCAGCTTTCTCTGAAGCTCTGATTGAGTCTCGTCTAAATATGCTAAGAAAAGAAACGTGCTCCATTCAATTACAGATCTGTCAGGGAAACAAATTTGGCTTGACAGTGAGATCAAAGGACGATCTAGTGCCATGTACTGATTTGGAGTGGCCAAAAGTCAATATTCGAGGAAAGAATAGAATACGAGAAATCTACAGCAGTACTTCCTGTCCTGTGTTTTCCTGGCTTTCAGAAATCTGTGGGTCAGCTATTTCTTTAGTCAGAAACACAACTGAATAGTATAAGTAGATTTTTTTTTCCTTTCAAATTTGCTAATTCAGTGTATTTGAGTACTATATGTTTGGGGTTTGACTAACATAAGGTATCAAAGTTAGATTTTAGATAAATGAGTTCTTTGACATAGAATTTTTAAATTAAAAATAAAAAAGGTGTTTCTCTGTTTAAATAGAACTGCAAAGAGAAACTTGTACTGATTTACAGAACAGAGAATTTCCCCTACCACTTCCTTTGTGTGGATGAAGCTCAATCCATGAACAAATCCTGGAACTGTAGAACCATCCACTGGGATTTAGTAGCTCAGTGCTGAGCAGCTTGGAACAACTCTGCCTTCCAGGCTTGGCAGGAGTAAGAACATTGAAGTGCCATTGTATAGAGAAGGCAGTTCATGTGCTGAGCTGTGCGGAGAAAGAAAGCTGTTGCCTACAGTGTGGATGCATGTCTGTGTGCTCTTACAGCAGCACAAAACTTCTTCATGGAGTGAAGCCTGGACTGATGGAGAGTGCTCAGAGCTCACATCCCTACCTGCACATCTTGAAGAAAATATAGATTTTAGTCTATAAGGTTCTTGAGATCTAAAGTGTTTAATTGTTATTTACAGCCGCTAGATCATGTGGTAATAGCACCATAAGTTATTTTGTAGGAGTGAGGGGAATTAGAGGTAAATGTGAAAATCTGTATTGAACAGAAAGGCACTTGGCTGCAAAGTCAAGACTTGAATGTTTTAATATTTTTCCTTTCGTAGTGCTTGCTCTCCATCTGAAACTTGCACAGGGCTCTTACCAACATTAAAATGCTAGGGGCTGGTTAGGGGTTAACAGACAATCTCACATGCTGAGGTGGATTTTTTCTCCTGATTGTTGAACTACTTCATGGATCTGGAGACTTTAGTCTTAAAACCCCTTGAGTTTATAGTCTTAAAAGCTCAAGAGACTATGAACGACACTAGGACTATAAATCCTTGAGCTGTTGGAAAAATATTCTAGGGAAGTATTGCTTGCTTGCCTCAGTTTTGCACTATTTTCTTGACTGCTGTCAAGAGAATGCCAGTTCAAAGTATCTCCTAGCCCATGATAGACCTTTCTACTTTCTATGAAAATACCACGAATAAATCAGCAGTTAAAATTTATTTCTAAAATGGTCTCTGAGACATGGAACTAACCCATGTAAACACAGATAACCAGTCAGTATCTGTAATTTGTTGCAGGGTAAAATGGGTGTGGCCCACAAACTGAAGGTTTTGGTGATGTTCCTGTCGCTGGCTACTTTCACAGTCATGGTGATCCTGAATGCTGGAAATGCCACTGCAATATTTGAAGGTAATGCAAGCTCATTCTTGTTCAGAGATGGATGTCATGCAATGTGACATTCAGTGGTGACAGACCTGTCTGTAACCTCCTTGCTCCTCCACATACACATTGATCTGTGAAACACAGAAGTAGCTGGAATGTCCTCTACGTACCACAGCCAGATGCCTGAGCTCTATCCAGTCACTTGAAATCCAAGTAAATGGGCTTGCCTCTGGTGAGCCTGGATCCAAGGGTGGGTGGAAGGCAGTCTTTGAATACACTGTTCTTGCACCCCTGCTGGAAGCTCTTCAGACTACTGCTGTGGGTTTTAGAGGGCAGTGGTAGATCTGTCTGATGTTCACTGCTTCTCTCTGGCTTTCCACATGCAACTGGTTTTTCTGGTTTGGTATAAGACAGAAAGTGTTATTGGTTCCCCATAGGGACAGGGATCCCATAATGGCTGTCTGAGGCAAGGCAGCTGCAGCATATGGCTTGCTTTCAGCAAGGGCCTCCTCTAATCTCCCTTAGATCCACTGAGGCGTGGATTAAGCCTTGAAGATTGCAGGGTTAGAGAAACCAGCAGCCTTTCCTCATCCTCAGTATGTTGTAACGCTTTTGCCTGCAATGTCATTCACCACTGCAGGTTTGTTTAGGACAACCCCTGGAAACATCTCAGCGAAGTACAGCACTGACTTCACACCAGCTGGTTGGACTTTCCTCATCTGGAATGTCATCTATGCCTGGCAGCTGGCCTGGCTCCTCTACGCCTTGTCAGGGATCTGCCGAAGGTATTTTCACAGCTTATGGCATAAAAAGGAGACAGTGCTGTCCCCTTCTGCAGCTCAGTCTCTTCTCCTGGAGTTTCTAGTCAGAGTAAACCCACTGCTATTCTTCTTGACTTGACATGCTGAAGATCAGCTGCTGCAGCTTCCAAAGGTGGGAAGTAGTTTGGACACAGACTGTTCTGAGACCTGATTTCCACCAGTTCATGTGATCTGATCATTACCCAGTAGCTGCACTTACTCTGCAACTGCTAGATGCTGGGAATCCACTGGAGCAACATTAATTAATTTTGGAGCTAAAGCTTTGACTTTATTTGCTGTTAGAGGTCAGAATGAACACTGGGAAGTCACTTGGGTCATTGAATAGGACTTGAAGCCTTTCCTGTGGCTAGAAGACTAAGAAATGCTTCATGCCATACCATGCAGTATTCTGAGGGATAGATACACAGCTCCTCTGTCAAAACAAGCTATGGATGGCCTAGTTTGAGTCTTGTGTGTCTGTTGTTTTCACATGACTCCCTACAAGTCACTCAGTTGATAACGGCCAAAACAGAAAGTTGAGGGAAGAGTGGAGTATGTGTTTTCACAAGAGTGAACAAGTGCATTTCCATGTGCACGTACGACATGTCTATCGACATATACACTTGCACCATGATCCTATGAATCTTAGTTCCTGGCAACTGGGCTAATATCCCATGACCATGCCATGGCTACCACAAGCTTTGCAGAATCTGCGGAGCAGTCCTAAATCTAACATGATGCAGTGGAGGCACGGAGTCCAAGAAGTTCTATACTGTGAGACAATATCTTTGTGGGGAAAGTCACAGGGACTGTATTATGTCAGAAGGATGCAGAGGGGAAGAAGCCTGATATAAGCTGAAATATTTAACTCTGGTGTGGAGTCTCCATTAGTACAAGGAAGACGAGGCCAGGGAAGATTGGTTGGTCAATGCTGCCATTGTTTTCCTTTCTCTCTACCCATTTTTCCTGGCAGGAATGAACTTGGGTGTGTGTACGTGAACCCTGACTTGCTGCCAATATCTTTTTATGTGGTGTGGATTCTCAACAATGGCCTCAATGTCGGATGGCTCTTTCTATGGGACCGAGAGTAAGTTGGCAATGCTTTCTAACCCTCTTGTGACTGCCCCAATACTTCATTTTGCTCTTTTCTCTAAGTGTGGAACTTAATCACATCAGTAAAATTATGGCAAGCCCTGTCAAAAAGTGACCGTAAAACTATGAATTTTGCATGATGCTTTCACCTTGCCCATGGGGTGGATTGGTTATTGAATCATAGAATCATAGAATCACTATGGAAGTCTAAGATCTCTTCAAAGCTGCTGCTCTTCCATGTTTTCTTCCTCCACAGGTAAGATAGGAGCTACGTCTCTCTTCGTAAATACACTTAAGCTCCCTGCCTTGGACTATTTTTGTAATCGTGGTCACACAAAGGGCTTGTAGTAGTGCCACTGTCAAGAGGTGAAGAAATCAATAGCAGCCAGGAAAATAACTCCATGATTAAGAGAGTAAAATAGCAGTATGACAACATGAGTGCTCCAGTAGTGTAGTGATTACCTTTATTAAAGGGTTAGGGTTGACTTGAAGTCTGTAAAGGACTAACAACAAAGCTATGAAACAAGGCACTGTACCACTGGGCAAAACTGTATATTGTGTGTATGTTCTGTGTCCTAGATACCTCCTTCCAGCCCTGGTGTTCCTGGCAGCCCTCACTTTTGCCACATATACTTCTCTCTTCATTTCACACCGAGCCTTGAGCATCCATTCCTCGTGGTTCTTGAAGGGTCACAAAGCTGAGCTCTGGCTCATCCGCATCCTAGTAGGTGACATTTGTGAAGTTCTTCTGTTGGTAAATGCTAAAATACTCCTCTGTGCAGTGCTGAAGGTATCAAGAATGAGATTCAATGGCAGAAATTCTGCAGCTGCCCCTGGGGTGGATCTCTGGGGTACTTTGGGGACTTAAAGACTTCTGCTTTTCATGTTGAGGGACTTTCTGGTCAGCCAGGTCCTGAAGAGTGGTGTAACTACCCCAGGAGTTAAGTGTCACAAAAGACACAAGGGAATTTCCTTTTTTAATCCCTGCTCCTCACTTTGCTATGCTACATGACAGGTCCAGAATGGGCTGGCGCTGTATGCGACATGGACCACCATTGCCACGCTGCTGAACTTTGCCGTTGTGATGATCTACAAGTGGAATGTGTCTAATGAGAAGGCAACTACTACTTCTCTGAGCATTCTTGCTCTAGACCTAGTCATATGGTAAGAAACCTCATGCGTTCCCACCAAGCCTGAAAGAACCGTTCCCCCTCTCACAAATGGTTTAGGCTATCTGTCCTAATTCAGGCCTATCTGTCCCAGTGCTGACACTGAGTACAAGGTCCTCTGTTGTAACTCATGGCAGGAGATCAGGGAGCCTGGGCAAGAGTTGTTCTTCTGACCTTCAGTAATGACAATAAACACCTGCTTATTGCTGCTGTGATTTCCAGGAGCCCAACTGGGGCTTGTGAAACATGGCTTTCCCCCCCACCCCCTTTAACTTAGGTAATTCTTTTATCAATATTCTGAATTTTAGTAATCAAAGACCTTTGGGCTGTGGTGTGAACAAACCAGTAAAAACCCCCTATTCTTCATCCAATTCCTTTCCTAATTTTATGCTGAGGGGTGAGGAAGAAGCACGCAGAGAAAATGCTCACCTTGTTCACTCTCTTCTTCACAGGTTTTATCTAGAAAACTTCTTTCTTGACAAGTATGTCCGCTATAACCT
This sequence comes from Rhinopomastus cyanomelas, assembly GCA_013400115.1. Lineage (NCBI taxonomy): Eukaryota > Metazoa > Chordata > Aves > Bucerotiformes > Rhinopomastidae > Rhinopomastus > Rhinopomastus cyanomelas. Next base: position 216,135 of record VXBP01003501.1, on the reverse strand, counting down.
TACAGTCTACCCAGTGGTCATAATAGCGCTGACTGGCAGCAAGTGCAAGAACTTCTCATTTTCATCCCCAACAACAAACAGCATTTTTATAGGTGAATCTTTTGGATTATTTTCAGCTCTTGTAATAGTCTTGTAAAAGGACAGTAAATGCTTCCACATATTTCTTGTGTATTGGGGTGGAAAGAGACTTGCCTCTTAAAGTGCCTTTCAATTCTGAAAAGGGACTTATATATGGGGAAGGGCTTCTTATTAGGGCCTGTTCTGACAGGATATGAGGTGACGGGTTTTAACTAAATGGGAGAAGATTTAGAATTTCTTCCTTATATAGATATAAGGAAGAAATTGTTTACACTGAGGTTGGTGAGACTCTGGCCCAGGCTGCCCATAGAGTTGGTAGAATCTTGTCCCTGCCAACATCCCAGATCAGTTTGGATGGGACTCTGAGTAACCTGCTTGTGTTAGGGATGTCCCTGCTCATTGCAGGGTGGGGGTGGATTAGATGAGTTTTGAAGGTCCCTTTCAACCTGTTCTATAATTTTAAGATTTATTAGAAGGTATTAATTTTGCCAAGTAAAGGGTAGAGCAGAAATCACTGCCCCTGAACCTTGGGGATGGATTTAAACCACCTGTTGCCTCAAGTTCACTTTCTCATGCAATATGTATGTTCTAAAATCCTTCTCCATCCACTTGGGTCCTCTGCTGTTAGCTCCATCTGATGCAGGATGTGTCAAAGGAAGAGCAGGACTGGCATGAAGGCTGGGATGACTTCTATTTGGGATAGAGGGACAGTGCATACATTTCTGACCCAAGAATTATTTGTATTTGAATTTTGCAATGCAAAACCCTGAGCATGCCCCTCTCATACGCAGGGCCAAGGCTTACCGTGACTAATTTTTCCTGGAATTATTTGTTTGCTTCAGGCCACTGTAGCAGTGTTGAGTGTAGTCATCCATGGTAAAAGGGCTTAAGCTGTCTGAAGACTATACAATTGAAGTCTGGCAGCAGTTATGCCATTGAGTAGTTTTATGCTGGTGTGAAAGGATTGAGCTGTGTGAACTCTGCATCCTGCTGTATCAGTTGGAGAAGCCTATCCCTACAGCAGTGTCAGCAGAAGGGACTATGGACCCTTCAGCCCTTCTACTGCCATGTACCAGTGGCTAAATCTAATTTCTGGACTGGCATCACCATCACTGCCACTCCAGTACATGTTGCCTTTGCTGGTAATGCAAAGCCTGGTAATGCCTAAAAGCACCCCAGAAGGGCTTGGCAGAGCTACTTTGCCAAAGCCATGAGGACACTGGAGATTCATCTCCTGATAGATGGGGCCACCAGGAACACACAAGTTTGTGGGATCTCTGGCAGATAGCTCTGTTCTTGCAGTAGGTGCATTTCTACCTGCAAAAACTTCATTCTTAGTGGTTCAGCTTGTTTGACTGGTAAGACAAGAACGTGCTTTTCCCACACTAGTGCACAGTTCTTTTAATAGTTCAACTATTCTTGGAGTGTTTTCTTTATGGTGATGCATTTTTGACCATGTGGCCGTAAAGCCTCTGCTCTTAGACATAGCTTGACCTGGAAGTCTTGGATGAGTTGGACAGGATAGCAGTGAAACCCTGAAATGCAACTTGGGATGGGGGTGCAATGGCTCCTGTACGGGGTAAACTTGTTTCCCTTTACCCTGAATGCCCCTACTGGGAGCTGGAGGTAGGATGACAAGTGCTGACTGTCTCCTGTGCTAACATGCTTCTGCGTTTCTTTTCCAGTTGTTCTGCTGGCAATGACTTGCTTGATCTTTGCTGTTCGGCTGGGACTGGTTGTATGGAGATCCTGCAAGAGACCACTGGAAGCATCAGAAACCCCAGATCTATCAGGCATAGTGGCACGAGATCTCTGACATGTTGTGGCAGCTACTTTAAAGGGAGAAAAAATAATTTGGCCTCTGCTGGTCCTTCTAGTATTGGTTGCTTTGTGCTCTTCTTTATTGCTTTCCGTTCCAAATGTGGACGGTTTGTGTCTGCACATCTGGTCTGTCTGTTTGTCTGAGGAATCTCAAGATTCCTCAGATCAGCTGCTTCATAGCTCCACCTTGAGCTTGTGCCCTCTTTTATTCAGTTTGAGTCTGGATTGGTGCAGGAAAAGCTTCTTCGGATGAACAGCCAGCCCTATGCACCTTTGTGAGGGCTGAGTTGTGGCTCTGCTCCTGCCAAGTGTACTGAGGGCTGTCAACAGGCACTTGACAGACTTATGCAGACAATTGTTCATATTCTTTCTCCAGTAGTTAACTTTTCTTCAAGAGCAGTTCCAAGTGGACTGTCTCTAGGAATCAAGGTGAGCACGGGGAGGTCTATCATTCCTTTGGCCATTTGTTGTTGGCTATCTGCAAGCTAACACTGGGTTGTTAGGATCTGCAGACAGCAACTGCTCCTTTTCCTGCTTCTCAACATGATGGAAGCAGATACTACAGCTCTGCCCTCGTGGTGTCAGCTCTGAGGTTTGATAATGCAAACTGGGGGAGGAGGAGTGACTAAACACTTCTAGAAGAATTGCAAGCCTTCAAACTATCTTGGCTTGTAGCTCTACAAACTAAAGATCCATTCACTTTCAGCATACACTGAGATATCTGGGTCTCTGGCCTGGTTTTCCCTCACTTCCTCAGTTAAGTTAGTCACTGTGTCAGTGCCTCTCTCTGTGGATTCATGATAACAGCAGATTTGTGCTGTTCCTGTGCTGCAAGACAGATGAGATCTGGGTCAGGCAGGAGTGCAGTGGATTGCCTTTTACTGAGCCATGCAGAGTGAGCAGTGCGTGGCTTGTGGGCTGGAGGATGTTTTGTAGCTGCTCTGATAGGAGGTTGGATGTACTGATGATATGATACCTGATCTGAGGTGCAGCCTGCTGCTTCAAAGGAAGCCTGCTTAAGGGAAAAATAATTTATTTGAACTGGTAGGGTGAGTACATCCTGGATCGGTGTTTTCTCACGTGGCTTCAACCACTTTTGAGTATTAGAATGCCTAAAAGTGGGTTGACTGAATTTTGGGACCACTGCCTCTTTACTCTGTGCCTCCTTGAGAGCTGATGGTGCCTCATTGGTGCCTGCAAAGTTTCTATGTGTCAGGTGCTTTCAGGTGCCAAAAATCTTGCACCACTATTGAAGGTAATTTCTTCAAAAATAGCAAGTGCTGTTTACCTTTAAAGAACTACATTGGTGTGACACAATTCCTCTTGTTTCTGCTGTGTTTTATTTCCAAATAAATTAGCTAATTCCACCATTGTAAATCATCTTAAAGCTTAACTGTCTTGGGCACTGCAGTGACCCCCTCCTTTGCTGGGCTGCTTCTGGATGTAGCTGCTTCCATTGATGCTGTTTCAATCAACTTCGAAGCAAAGGTTTGGGTGATGCAGATTCCTGTGCATGACTTAAACTCCCCTGCCCAGCACTCTGTTCATTAAACTCCTGTTTTATGAGCTCTGCCTCATAAAAGCCCAGCTAGTAAATTCCCGGCAGTCTCTCTAAGCTGCTGCCTTTTAATACAGCAGTACTAAATCCCTGAGTATAGGGATTAAGGGGTCCAGGCAAGGTGAGTAGTTGGTGTGAGGCTGCACCACAGTTAAGCTGGAGAAGGTTTTGCATCCTCCCAGGAAAGGGCTGTGCAAGCAGTTCCTAAACTAGGGCAGCTGCACTGCCCTTCCCCAGGACATTAAATGGAGCCATCAGTGGCTTTCTTGGTGTTTCCCTAAAGTCTGTGCTAGCCAAACAGCTAGAAACTATACCACATCAGGCAATTAATGTATTAATTAGGTGGCCAGAGTCAACAGGGCTTCTGTAGACGGAAGTCATGTCTCAAACCTCTTTTGAGTTCTTTGAAGGCCTCCAGAAACTTGTATGGATGGGTGAAGAGTTTCATATTGCCACTGGCTTCTAATGAAGCGCAAGAGCTGTGCCATGAAGAGCAGTGTCCTTCCATAGGTGATTAAAGCTGGGCAATAAAGAGTTTGTTTCCAGGAGGTGAGATTGCTGGTGGCTGTGTCATTAGAGCTGGGCTGGATAATAGTAATTAAAAACCAGGAGATGATTTGATGATAGGCAGTTATTTAGGGAGAATGTTGACTGGGGATTTGCAACAAGCTCTTATGAAACTGAAAGTGGACAAGTCAAAGGATGGATGAAGATTTTGTAGGTACTTACTAAAGTATGTATAAAGGGAGAGCTTCACCTTTTAAGTGACACAATCCGAAGTGGCTCCTGCCACTGGGGTGCAGAAACTTGGATTAATGGCCACTGTTCTCATGCAAATATTTCCACATCTGGCAGCAGTAGAGGCAAATTGTGGATCAGTGTGGTTAGGGCAGGAATAAAATCAGGAACACCCTTGTGCCTCTCTAAAACTACATCTTGAGGGCTTTGTGCAGTTCTGGTCCTTGTATTTCCAGGACATTGTTGAGGATTTAAAAGAGTTTTGGAGAAGACTAATGGCAGCAGGGAGTGAGATGTCTCCATGCCCATCTGTGCATCCTAGAGCTGAGCAGCAGCTTGCACAAGGACATGTGGGAGCCCCTTTCCTGTGGTCAATTTGCCTTGTGTGGCACAGGGTTTGATGGTGCTCTTCTCCCCACTTTTGCCACCCTAAAATGAACTGTGAGGAGACCATCAAAGGCATTTCTGAGTGGAGATGAGGTGCTGTAGCACCAGTTCATCTTTTGCAGACCTCCCTGTGAGAAACCCCTGGCAACTGCCCCAAAATGATTAGTCTGAGCATAGCCTCAAGCCCCACTTGACCACTCACAAATAAGCTCTTGGTCCAAGACCCTCTCCAAGTACAAATTCCCCCAAGCTGGGGAATTCCACCATCACATCTTTGCTGCAGGCTAGGCTGCCTTCCACCTTCACCACTTCAACCATAACCTCCTTCTTAGTCTAAGATCCAGCAGCACTTCCCTTCTAGTTGGCTCCTCCATCACTTGCATCTAGAAGTTATCATCAACGCACTGGAGGAACCTCCTGGACTGTGACTGACTGACTGTGTAGGCCTTCCAGCAAATGTCTCTGTGATTAAAATCCCCCATGAGAACCAGGGCCTGTGATTGCAAGGCTGCCATCAGCTGCCTGTAGAAGGCCTCATCCAGATCAGGTGGCTTGTAATAGACAGCCACAATACTGTCACCCACACTAGCCTGCCACTTTATTCACACCTGGGGCAGACAGAGGTTCTCATGGCTGTCTCATGTAGCTCCAGCCAGCTTTGGAAAAATTGCCCTTCCTTGAATCTGTCACAGCAAGAGTAGCCTAAAAATGCTCTGCTTGCCCCCTTTTATTTTCAGCTGGGGTAGAAGGGAAAGATGAAAAACAAGTGTAAGCCTTTGTCTTCGAACCTTGGGGCTAAATATAACCTCAAAGTTGTTTTACAAGCTGTGGGTTTTTTTCCCTTCAATGCTTTTTTTTTTAAAAAAAAAAAAAAACAGAACCCAAAATGTGGTTTTGCCCAAGAGATTTTTTTTTTTCAGCAAAGCTGCATTTCATTAAGCTGGAAACCTGCCAACTTTCTAGCAAAAAATAATCAGTCTGGCCTTTGTCTCCATGAGTGATTATAGGATTTGGGTGAATTTTACTGGATTTAAAATTTCTTGGAAAGCTAATGGCCTTAACCCAAACCTTGAAAAATTTGGTTTGTTTCTGAAAAGGCAATTCAGGGCCCTGGCAAATGCCAGTGAGTCTCATAGTCCAGCAGGGACTTGACCCAAGTTCCCTGGGCCAACTCAGCTTTCTGTGGGGTGGGAAGATAGGTCTGGCAAAGCCAGAGGGCGGAGAGGGAGAATCTGGGTGATCTGTAACCCACCATTGGGAGGACAATCCGAGTGCTGGATCCAGAGATGCTAGGAGGTGCTTTCTTCCCCTACTGGGGCTAGTCTTCTTCCCAGTCTGTGCCCAGCAGCCTCAGTTTGAGGACAACCCATTAATTTTAGGAGGGCTGTATCAGCTGGGCTGAGTGCTGCTGAAGCTGCAAGACAGTTGTTTTCTGTGGAAGTTCCTGAGAAAATCTGATGTTGCATGGAGGACGCTGTGGGTCAGGGGAAGTATGTGCTTGAACTGAGAGAGAAATATGTTAATTCCAAAGGAATTTTGTAAAAAATAGGGTTAGCAGGCCCTAGATCAGGCTTGCTCTTATTAAAACTCATGGGACCCAATGGATTAGGGCTCAGCCAGGAGCTCCTCAGTCACCAGGAGAGTGGAGCAGATGCTGGGATTTGACCAAGCTTCTCTTTCACACGTTTTTCTAGCAGCAAAATCCACTGGATGGTGCTAAGGTCTCCTCCTACCCACAACCTGTGGGCACCTCCCTCCTTTCATGATGCTTGTGGTCATGGAGCTCAAGCAGGGCATGGGCAGACACAGCTCCAAATGCAGAGCACCCAGGCAGGGGAGATTCTGTGTTATGACCGAATTTGTTCTCGGTTTGATGCTGCCCTCAGTACTAATTATGTTATATGAAAGCACCCGTGAAAAGCAATAATAAATAAATAAAACCAAGCCTAGTGCAGAGGAGAAATGTCACACCATGCAAAGCATCTGAGCAGAGAATCCTAGTCATCAGTTTAGGGTGGTTTTGCAAACCAATTGCCTGGTGAGATAAGGGCACAAGCAGCACCAGCCATACTGGCCACTACCACCCCCAGAAGGAAAAGATTGATGAGACTCTTGCCAGTCTTTTGATGCTTCTTGAGACACCTCACTGGAGGAGCATTGGCCTTGAAGAGGCAACACAGTTGTCTCAAAGCGTGGTACCCTGAGCACCTGTCCCCTGGAGTTGGAGCAAATCCAGCCCTTGCTGGCTGCACCTCCTTTCCTTGTTTGTCAAGCAGAGCTCCACAGGACAAGACTCTGTGGAGGACTGTGAAGATCTTCAGATAGAAGTGCGGGAAATGTAGATTGATGATTAAAGGAATCAGCACTCTTTGCTGTGCATGCAGTCTAAACATGCCCGAGCCACCCTGGTCTCTTTGAAAACTATTAGATGTTTTCAAGCTAAATATTTGTTTTATCTGCCTAGAGCTGGGAGAGCTATGTGTTGGATGATTAGCTCAGCTCCCTGTGTCAGAGGCATCTGAACAAAGAGTTATGGGTTTGGGCGAGCTGCACATGTAGGAAGAATTGCTGGGGTGGCCCAAGAGCCTTCTCCTGTTCCCAGCAGAGCCAGGACACCAGCCTGAGCACGTGGCAGCTGTGTGACTGTGCAATGGGAATTCTCTGCTGGAAACTGACTCAAAATCCTCAACCAGCCACACAAAGATGCTGCATTTTCTCCTCCTTTGCGATGAAAAGGTCTTGAAAAACTCAGCAGAGGCAGCTGGCAAAATGTGATGTTTAACAACTTAGAAGAAGTGGTTAGGATAAGGATTGGATCAGTTACGGTTACGCAGTGCTGGAAGTGACTGACATGAGCTGGTAACTTGGTTTGTCTTGATGTTGTTCCAATAAAACCTTGAGCTAAAAAAAAAGGGAGTTACTGGAAAGCTTTCAGTGACCCATGGCATGAATTACTTCTGTCCAAGAGAGGGAAAATACTCTCTGTTTGGTGCTGGTGCCTCTGGGTGCCATTTCTTTCCCTGGCGATGTGTCTTTTGCAGGAACAGCATAAAGGAATAATTCGCTCAGAGAGAGGAGCGGAGGCATAGAGCAAAGATACCTCTTTGAAGAGTGGCTCACCACAGATGCCTTTAAAGAAGACTAGAAATTGTTCCTGGTACAACAGCAGGGGTAGACTTGCGGTTCGTTTCCAGGCTGCCCTTATTTTTTTTTAACTCCCTGTGAACTGGGAGTGCTGAAAGAGCAGTGTGATGGGTTCTGCACCTATCTCCTGTCAGAGTGAGGAGCTGGTCACCATGTAGCCATCAGCTGGATCTATGGGACTCAGAGGAATAGGCTTTGGGAGTCCTTGTGCTCTGGAAGGTCTTTTGAGAAGAAAAGCAGGATTGTCCCTATTCACAGGAGGGCTATGTGGTTTCACACAGGGAGCTCAGGAGCAACATAGGCATAAAACTGTGATGAGCACCAAAGAATCCATTCCTGCTTTTGCATAGGATGTGAGCACACCTTGGATGCAAACACTACAATTGCCTTCACTGAAATGGAAAAACAAGAAGAGCAGGAAAACACACATCAAACAAAGTGCAGGGGAGCCTGCTAGTTGTCAACACACAACAACTGTTGCCATCAGAAGTATTTGCTGTGGTACTGCCTGCACCTTCTTCACCAGTTGCACCATCCCCATAATCAGATCAGTCCCTTCCCACCCTGCACTTTGTAACTAGCTGGCCAAATGCTCTTTGTGGGGGGAATATTCATTTAATTTCTTGCTATCTAACACAAACTTCTTATCGTTGGTTTGGTAACATGTCATGTGTCAACTAATTGCATTATCATGCATGCATTAATTGGGTGCTTATGCATGAACTGGTTGGGCTCTTGTGCGTTAGTTAATGGAGCACTCGTGCAGGGATTAAGTAGGTGCTCATTCATGCATGAACCTCTCGAGCACTGTGCAAGGATTACTTGCTAGCTCACAGGTAAGCACAGCAAACCCTGCAGTGATGGCCAGGCTAGCTTAGGGCTACGTGCATCCTCCACCACCTGCTGAGCATGTAAGATGTAGCATGGGGCTTTGTTGGTACCCAGAACCAGGCCCTACACACCAGTGATGCTGTGGATGTTTCTGCTCCTATGCAAGAAGCCACTACTTGGATATTTCTGACATCCCCTTTGGAGGACACCATCCTTTGGGATACTGTATTTACAGATCCCTTTTGTGCTGTTGCTCTATTAGGAACACCAGCTCTTTGTCCTGGAGCACTGAGCTGACCTAACCAAAAGCTGGTGGGAAAACACAGACTTATTATCTTCATACATAACACTAGCCAGAAGAATGCAGCTCACTCAAAATAGTAGGAAGAAAATCTTCTTCACTGTGGATTACAAGGATGGGTGGAAAGCCAAGAGTGACACTGTTGTGGTTCTTCAGACAAGAACATCTTGTTCAGTGAAAAGCAAAGGCGGTTCTTGAGGACATTCCTACAGAGACAAGGAGACGGGGTAATGTCAGTGCCTGTCTGGGAAAATGGAAAGGATGCATCTGATAATTATCACAGTATTCCCAATAAATGTATGCAGGCAGTGCAGTAACGAGGTCAAGACTTATGCAGCATCTGATCCTTTTCCCTTTTTCTCCCAGCAGCAGCATTGGATGGTGACTGAGCGCCCTCAGCAAATACGATGATCCTGCCCACATCCTAGGCTGGAGGCAGGGAAGGGTCTCTGTCACCCTTGAGGAAATTTGGCTTCATGGGTGCCACCAGACCAAGGAGTCCCCAATGATGGAGCAATTCTAGCCTGCAGTGGCAGTGAGAACGCTGATGCCAGGGAGCAGCAGCTGCCTGATCCTGCAGTAAAACCAGATCCTGCAGAGCCAGCCATGGCTGCTGATGGATTCTCTGCTCTCTGCAGCAAGTTGTGAGCGTGATATACAGCTTGTGTAGAGAGGAGCTGAAGGAAACCAAACAGCCACCCTAAAAATGCCCACAGTAATGCAGCTGCTTGTGCTGCTGAGCTGTCCTGGAAATCTGGCTCAGATTGTTGTGTGCATGTCCCTGCATGGGACACTAGCCCTGCTCACCACCCCATTTTCTGCCTGTGAACTGGACCCTGAGGCTCCCGCAAGGCCATAATCCAAACAGAGATGTCCTGAACTACAAATATGCAGATCTCAAGCAACTGATGATGGCAACCCGGGCTGTGGAGTGTGTGCCCCAAACATCACCCCACAGAGCCTGAGTTAAAATCCTGCCAGGTTTTCATGCACTGGCTGCACATCAAGGAAAACTTGCACGTAAACATCCACTGCTGGGTGCAGAGAGCTTGCTGCAGTTGGTCAAGATGATTTGAAGTGGCAGGATGGTGCAGTGAGATGGTGGGTTGTCTTTTTTCAACATTAGTGAACCCTTCTATGCTTCAGGTCTGTTAAATGTGAAGAAGTGAGCAGCAGAGCACCGGGGATGGCTCATACCACTGCTCATGCTACATGAAGCTCAAGTGCTGGTGAGATGAATTTTAGTCCCACTTGAATCTTCCACTGTTAAGTTAAAAAGTGTTTTTCTCCTACTCACTTCAAATACCTCTGAGGTATTGGTGGGAAGGGCAAACAGTGTTGCTCTGACACTTCCATCTCTATGGTCTCAGCTGAACCGAAGGGGCTATGTGATGCCCAAGAGCAGGAAAACAGCTCCCAGCAATCCTGAAACCTGAGGCTGTGTAAAGGGAGTCCACTCCAGGAAAGACCTGTAGCAGTTCTAGGACAAGACCCTCTTGTGGAGCTTCCCATGACATTGACTTAGATGTGTAGAGCAGAGGAATCTCTTTGTGCCCTCTTCCAACAGATGCTGTCCAGATGCAGAAGTGTTTGAGCTTTTCAGAAGATTCAAGACTCTGTACAAAGGGTTCTAATAACTTCCTCACTAGCCCCAGCAGGCTTCTGAAGGCTGTTTCCTCATTACTTGTCTCCTCACACCCCTATGTAATCCTCTTGATCTTCAAACAGTCTCAAAAGGCAAATATACTTGGTGTTGGGAGGGACTGGAATGACTGCCAGCATGCTGGCTTTCATGGCACTGGGATGGAGATGGTCAGGGAAATTACTCCAACTCAGCTGCTAAAACAAGTATTCCTTTTTACTTTTCCTTTTCTTCATCTGATAGAAAGGCAGTTCCCTTCCTCAGCTATGATGGGCTCTCCCATTGACCAAAAATTGAAGCAATGCTGGGTTTTCAGCTTCTGGAAGAGCACTCGCTGCTGCTGGTTGCCATAAGCAGCATCTCTGGTGGACTTTATTAGCTCTGCACAGGATCTGCTCTGAATTTAGCCTGTTGGCTTGACATAGAATGGTGAGGTAGCAGCCCGTAACTCTGACCATGGATCCCAAGCCTTCTTTGCTTCTCCTCTTGTGTGCCGAGGAAATTAATTTTTAGGAGGTCTGGACAGTGCCAAAGCTTGAAGGGAGTCCATGGGGCAACCTGGTCAACCCAGGAAAAATTAGGGGCCTATTGCCTCAAACAAGGATCTGCCTGAAACCTCAGTCTCATCCCCTTGTGAAGTGTTATCTGCTTAAGATGCCTTTAAGAGCGGGTCCAATTATTTTGTTGCACTGAAATTTTACTATTGAAGAGTGTCAGTGGCCAAACCCCATGTCTGAGCCAAGGACTGGCTTTTGACCAGTCCACTTTCCTAGCCAGGGTGTATGGAGCAATAAGGAGCCTCTGAAAGCTCTTGACAGCTTGTCAAAGGAGATATCTTATGCTGTGTGCTGGAAATATCCATGGCATGGAGTACCAGCAGTCTCTCCAGAGGTTTTGTCCTGCAAAGGTGGCTTTCAGGAAAGACTTGTTAAATAATATTTTCTGTCTTTCCAACAGGGACTTGAACAGGCTTCAAAAAGGGCAACAAATGCAAAAAGCATTGACTTGTGGGCTGGAGTCTTCAAGATGAGGACCCTCACCTTGGCAAAGGAAACACGGATGATGAAAACTGAGTGAGAAAACTCACAGTTCAAATCTTGATAATCCTTTTTGTAGCTGGAGTAGCCACATCTGTGTTGCTGGGTAGCTCTCCTACACATTCAGAGAGCCTTTCCACTTCCCCGCAGTGTGTAAATACTTGTTGTATCCCCTATCAGAGGGTGATAAACACACTCTAAATGTGTTTATCTGTTGGCTGACAAGCTCTGCTTAGTTTGCTAAACTCAAAAGAGCTCTCCTTCCTCCCAGTGCACTAGCTGGGGATGATGCCAGGAGGGTGCTGGACAATGTCTGGTGCTTCACAGGGGCAGAGCCTGTCACTGAAACCACTTCAGCTCTCTGCAGCTCAATGATCACCATCTCAGGCAGTAGAAGTTGTGTTTTATTTGATATGACAACCTGCCCAAACCCATGACTTCAGCTGCAGGAGTTGTCTAGGGCTGGCACTTGGGTTTTGAAGTGAAGAAAGAGGAGATACGAGCAAGCACTAGGGTTGTCTCCTGCAAGCTGAAGAAGGTGCTGAAGCTCCCAGGACACTTTTGGAAGTGGTTGTCCACAAACCACGTGCTCACAGCCAGGATGGAGAGGAGTAACTGTTTTCCTTCAGCTAAGTCCTGATCAGGTCAGGTTGGGACATGTCCTGCCAGGATGTGATTTCTCTGTGGAGGACAAATCCATGCAACCCAGGACCTTCCAGGCAGGTGACAAATGACCTTGTCCTCCATTCTGTCTGATAACCTATTCTTCCTCTAGGCATTTCCCACTGCGTTTTAACACGATCTCAGAGGTCGATGTTTCTCCAACCTCCACTAGCAGCGGGAAGAGTGCTTTGCCTCTGTAGAAAGCATCCCTGCAGAGCTTTCTCCTCCCGCTTCAGACTACTGATGAAAATGCAGCAGAGGCACTTGCTCAGATTTCTAAGGGGCTTTTAATGCAGGTTGTGGAGCACCATCTAGTGAAGCTTATCGAGAAAACCAGCAGTTCCAAACCTCTGTGAGGAGCTATTTTTCCCAGGGAGCTTGTGGAACAGCAGGCTGATGCAAGCTTTGTCCTGCTGGTCTTCTCCCAGTGTCTGATTGGGGGAAACTGGTCCCAGCAGCAAAGTAGGTGGAAATCAGAAGGGAGAGCAACTTCTTGTCGTTCTTTTTCTAGCTTTCTCCTGTCACTCCTGGAATGAACAGGACAGCTGGGACCTGTAAGCAAACAAACAACTCAAAATCTTGCTCACTTTTCAAAGAGACACCATCCACTCTGGCTCTGCCATGGCTGAGCAGAGTCCTTTGTGAAAGAGCTGTCTTTGGACCTTGAATTGTATGAGGCAACAAAAACAGAGCTTATGAGACCTCAAAAGCACCCAACCCCTCTTTCTTGGTGATCTTTTCTGATGCATGACTTCTCTCTATCTGTGAATTTCTTCCAAGCAATTGGAGAACTGAGATCCTCTGGTAAAGATTTTGATATGGTACCGATTGCCTACTTGCCACCTACAGTCACCCTAATTAAAACCTCAAGGGTGAGTTAACATGTTTGGGTTTCTTCTGGTTTTTTATGGATGCGTTTGAAGTGTCTCATTGCTTGGGGCAGTCTGTGCTGTAGTGAGGTTATTAACAATGAGACTTAAGCACTACAGTCACCCTTTATGACAAAATATCTCAGAGGGCTGTCAAGCAGGTTTATTAGGAAGTGAAAATGCCTTTTAAAGCAGAAGCAGACAGAGGTGGCTGAGGAGAATTCAGTAATGGTAAGTCACTGCCACCACTCCTGGCCAGGAGCAGTCTGGCTGGTTGCTGCCTGGGTCATCCTCCAAGGGTGCTCCTTCATGAGCACTGCTCTGATGATGAGTTTATCCTGGTGTCTGAAAATGGATGCTTCATGGTAGGACATATCTGAGCTGTGCTGCTCATCTGAATCTTTCTCCTCTGGAGGTACAGGCCAGTTGTGGGCCAGTTGCCACTTCCAACCTCCCTTTCCCCAAATCCTGTTTGGCTTAAGCAGTCAGTGTAAACAACCTTGTTGCAAGCTCAGATGGCCACCAGATACTTCACTTCAAGGATTCTGCTGGCTCTGTCTGACCAGAAGAACCATGACACCAACGTCAACAGTGCTGCAATCTGCTTTGCTGGCTGGACGTGGAGCCATGGTCAAACCAAGTGACTTCCCTGCCACTCGCTTTAGCAAAGCTGAAGATGCTCAGTTTAGCTGAGGGCAATTTGTGGATGCTTTTAACGTCACCTCATGCAAAGCAGGAGCTCAGTGGAAGGAAAGATTATGCCCTGAGGTCACATCGTTTCCCCAAGGTCATCCTTGATATTTCAATTTGTTGGCTGTGTGAAGCCCTCTAGAGGGAGCCCAAATTCCAGACATCACCAGTCCTGAGAGGTCACTAAGGTGCTGTGTGGGTGACCACATAGAGGTTTTATTAGGTTTGGTGTGGTCTTTTTTGAAAGCTCACCACAGCTATGGGCTATGCTTTCACCACAGCTATTTAATGCATCCACAGCTATGGGTTTGTTCGATCTCTCTGAAGATTTCTGGATGTTCCTACCCTCCAGATGACTCCTCAATCCCCTCCCCAAGCAGCTCCTCACCCAGCTACAATCTCTTTCTCCCTTAGACATAAAAAGGTGGGATAAAATATTCTGTGGGGTGGACAATGCCTTTGCATGGAGAAACCTTCTTTCCTGATGGCCTCCATGGTTGTTACATTCAGTGAGGGCTGGAACAAAGCAGCCCTGGCCCCAAGACAGCCATGATGGTTGCAGCATCTTCAGCAATCCACTGGGTGATGCTGGGCTTGCAAAGTCCCCCAGATCCCACCAGGTTCACTTCAGGGAGACTACAGGTACAAAGTAAATCCTGTTGAGGCCAAACTGCATTTTGTAAGTGTTTATGCTTTTTCCATTTTCCTTCCATGACTCCAAAGCATGCAGGATCCTCTCTGGAAGTTGGCATGCTCCTGTACAACTTCTAACCTGAGGAAAAGCTGAGCTAAACATCCTCCTTGTAAGCATAACCCCTCATTGGGGCTTCCCTATTGCAGACTTCCTATGGGACCCCACAACCAGAGGACGAGCAAAGGAGGTTGTAAAGCCTACCCCACGCTTTCTTAGATGTGATACTTCCTCACTGTTTACTTGCTTGCAACAGCCAAGAGATTTGGCTTTAAAAGATGCATGCAGTGGCATGTTTGGGGGATGCCATCCAGAAGGACCTGGATAAGCTGGAGAATGCCAAGTGCAAAGTCCTGCACCTGGATGAGGACTATCAGAGGATGTGGATCTTTGAAGCTGATGGTTGCTATGACCATCCACGCCTGAAATCAGGTTTCGCATAAGTGCTTCTGTTGGAAGCTTTGTCCTAAAACATATTTGTCCATTTTGTGCTATGGCTGCTCCCCAGAAAGGTGGAGAACCTCTGCTTTGCAGAAAATGTAGTCCTCAACCTGCACTCAAATGCCAGTGGTAGAGGTTGCATATGGCCATAACCTGCACAGGGTAGAGGTAGCAGGAAATCATAAGCTGTTAGGGGTTGGAAGGGACCCGAAGAGATCATCAAGTCCAACCCCTAATAATGCTGCATCAATCAACGCAGCAAACTCCAGCAAGCAGGAGCTGTGAGCCCTACCTCCTGACAAAGGAAGATTCAGAGCACTTTGGGGCAGCAGCTATCCCTATTAGTATTTGTAGCTCTTTGCCCAGCAGGGCCCTGGTCCATGGTTCACTCTTAGGAATCCCCACAGTGCTCCTGTGTGAGTAGCATGGCTTTGTTTCCCTACAGAAAGGGGCCCTGCGGATCCCAGCAAAGTGGCTGCATTCCCAGCCCATGCTGACAGCCAGCCTGGGGCAAGCTGCTGGGAAACAGCGAGCTCTGCCCTTTTGACCATGTCTGGCAGCAGAGCAAGCCATGCAAGAGGATACTCTGAACTCTGTTTCAAACCACTGCCCACCCTTGAGCTGCTCACTCAGTCAGGGATGGGTCATTGTGGACCACTTGAGCTGCTGTGCAGGAACAGGTGTCGTGAAAGGTCCCACCTGGATGTTCAGCCAAGAGCCACTGTGAGTCATTTCAAGCAGAAGTCTCTGAGCTTTGTGGTAATCCACTCCCAGCAGACACCCTAGCATCTCAGGCCATGGATCTGAGCAGCCATTAAATAAACTAGGAACAGCAATGGATGCTGCTTTGTTGCACACAAGCATGTCTTCACCAGCCGGGCTTTGCCCAAGGCTTGCAGTCACTTTCTTCCTCATCTTCACACCTTCATCCTCATCCTCCTCAGATACTTAGAACATCAAAGCCCTGAAGTCTCCACTCCTCCTTTTTCATGAGATACAGTTCGGCCAACTGAGAAGGATTTACTCCATGACAGGAAGCCCACAGCTATTAACCACATAGGGATCAAGGCTCTGCTGGGTTGCCTCCTCCAGCCTGCCTGGATATTCTTTCCTTCCCTGCCTGGCTCTTTAGTCATTTACCAGTCCTATGAAGTCCCAACACAACATCTGATTTTCATCCAGTTGGACAGTAAACTGACATTTTTCTCACGGTCTCTGTGCTCTTGCACTCTGGGGCTCTGCCAAGCCTCCACATCTTTAACTCCTCCCTTCCTCCCACCCTCAGCCTTTAAAGGAAGCAAAAGAAAAAAGTCAACCACAAGAGCTGGCTCCTTCCAGTACTCCCTAGGGATGAACTAGCTCCTCTTCTCCATGCCAAGAAGTAATGAAATTATTTACTAGAGCCCCAGTGACAGCAGCTGCTCAACTTTCTGCTCCCAAGGTGGGAAACGTAGCAGAGGGTGCTGATAAAAGGGGCTGCTCTCCCTACCCCTCCTCCACTGCCACCAGTCACTCATCAATGCCAGTCAGGCAGACAGATACACTGCACATTATTTCTACTTCCAAAATCTGGGTAACCGGTCGCATTCGGGGGGGGGAAGTGGCTGTTTCTCTTCCTGTGGTGCAGCAGGCAGTGACATTTTGCTTCACAGTGAGGGTGACGGAGCACTGGAACAGGCTGCCCAGGAAGGTTGTGGAGTCTCCTTGACTGGAGACGTTTAAGACCTGCCTGGATGTGTTCCTGTGTGACTTGGTCTAGGTGATCCTGCTGTGTCAGGGAGATTGGACTGGATGATCTTTCGAGATCCCTTCCAATCCGTAATGATTCTATGATTCTATGATCTGCTTTCAGCCATCATGGAAAAGCAGAGTGATGCAACCCGTTCCCTCCATCTCCCCTCCCTTCCCAAAGCCCTTTCATTTTCAGGTCCTCAGAGTGGGAAGGAGAACTTGGTTTCCCCCACCCCAAACCTCCTCCCCAGTCCATTCTTCCTTTGACACCCAGCTGTGGTAACAGGGTTGCCAGGACCTGAGCACCAAAGTGATGGCCCCAAACACCAGGGTGGTAGAAACTAATGCTCACAGCCAAGCCTTGCTGCTGGCTGAAGGCAGCAGGATCCGAGGTGATTTCCCCGAAACACCCCAAGATATCTTTGAGGAACAGCCAACCACAAGAACACCCTGTATTCCTACTAGCTGCTGGCATTCAAAACCACTACAACTACATCGTGGTTGGAGATACACTAATGAATCATATCAAATCGTGGTGCCAGAGCAGCATTCTGCTTGGCGACAACCTTGAAACAGAGTAAATCTGAAGTCATGGTGAAAATATCTTCCTGGATCAGCTACTGCATTTGAGCAGGTCCTGTGACTGCTCATAGCAAATCCCTTCCACGCCCAGTGCAAAGACATCAGAGTGAAGAGGAACCAGCATGAGCATTTGCTGGCTTCTTCCTCTGTCATCTGCCATGCTGCTGCATTGCTAGGTCTTATCACTTCAGGTATCATGAAATTATCATGGACTGCTGACTGCTGTTTGGGTGCCAAGTTCCCTTGTCTGGTGAAAATTGAGCTTTTTTAGCTGTCCTCTTCTCCTTCGTGTTTCTCCAGCCCCACACAGATGAGTCACTCCTAAACCTGCGGCCAATGCAGAAGTCATCAGAAATGACTAAGTGCTTTAGGAAATGAGCCCTGGCCATACTTTCACATCCCAATATCCATCTGCCATCACGGCTGTGCATCCCCTCCTCGTGCACAGCTATGTATGCACAAACTTGCTTTGGTGTAAGGGCTTATTTTGATCTCAGGGAACTTTGTTCATTCACGGTTTCACAGAACCATAGAATGAATTGGGTTGGAAGAGACCTCCAAAGGTCATCTAGTCTAACTCCTCTACAACAAACAGGGACATGTCTAACTAGAACAGATTGCTGAGAGCCCCATCAAGCCTGACCTTGAATGTCTCCAGGGATGGGGCCTTCAGTTTCCTCTGTAGGAAGCTCTCTGAAGTTCCTAAGATCAAAAGGGTTCCCGGTTTTATGCAGAGGAAGTCTGCAGTGTGGATATACAGCTTTACCACATCCAGGCTGATTTTTCTAGGGAAAACAAGTATTTTTAAATTGTGTCATGATCTAAAGCAGTGATAAGAGTCTTTACTTACGCAGCCAAACGCTAAGCTTGCCCTAAAGTTTTTATTATGGGCACAATAAATCTCACCAGTCAGTAATGACTTAGAGTAAAGGCTGCTTGTCTCTTTAGGTTGGACACTTTCTATGACCATCTAAAGCCAGACAATTGCAGAAATGTCTGTCATATTGCAAAACAGTAAAATATTGACTTAGTTTTTCTTTTCAACTGGACTGTTTGACTTGAGTATGCCAGAGGTTGCCAGGAATCTGCTAAGACAGCAAAAAGTGTATTTCAGTTGAATTAGAAAATGTTATTTTCTGAATTGGCAAAACCTTCATAAATACTGGATATATGACCTTAACCTTTGTAACCTAAGCTGTCCCCCCATGACTGGCACAGGTTTGAGAGGGGCCACCACAACACCTTTTCTCAATGCGTGCCTTGGCCAGTCAATGGTACTGCATTGAGCAGCCTGTACTCAACTCAATTTTAGATGAAATTGCAAAGGCAGCATGTTCCATCTCATTTGTAGGTCTCATCCAACAACAACTCCTGGTACCACGTGGGAGTCCTGTGCAAGCTTTGAGGAGCCATTATTGGGCTGGCACATGGTGGTCGAAGAAGAGTTTACCACTTTGAAGCCTGACTCAGAGCCTTTCCCTTCATCCTTTGGACCAATTTCACTTCTTTTTGCGGCAGTGCATGAAATTGCTGTCTTTTCCAAACCAGAGGGTGGATCTGGGCACTTAAGCATTTGCACTGAAATTGGTGTCACTTTGGTGCCCATCTATGTGGTTGGCTCCTATGCAGCACCTCAAGCCATATCAAGTTATTTGGTGTCTGCTGATTTTAATACATCATCAAGAAAGTATTTTGCTTGGGTCCCATGGAGACTGTGGGTTACATCAGAGGAATGTTTCTTCCCACCCAGGCAGGTCAGTGCAAGGTGTTGGTAGAGCTCTGAGGTGCCAGGGCACCATGGCTTAATGATGTTAATTACTGGAGCACTTATAGGGAGAGGAGCCTGTCCCTTCCCTTCCTTTGCCTGTTATCCTCCTTTTGTCTATTTTTATGGAGTCTAGACAGGGCTGGGATCCACACAAACAGCTTCTCCTTGATTGTAACTTTCTGGATGAAAGCTGTGAGCACTCCATGGCACACCCCATCCTGTGTATAGGAGGAAACTTTCATTTATTTCTTCCCTCTATTATATCTTCTTTGTGTAAAACGTTCTACTGAAATGAACAAAATCCCCTGAAACACGGGGCAGCCTCTGAGCTTAAACTGGATGTAGCTGATGGGGACAACAGAAAACCTTCTCTGTTTCCATCTTTTATTCCCCCATTGCATCTGCACAATATTTACGCTCCACAAGGGCACCCAGAGGCCAAGTAGGGTCTCCCGCATGGCTAGAATCATAGAATCAAAGAATCAAAGAATCATTACGGATTGGAAGGGACCTCGAAAGATCATCTAGTCCAATCCCCCTGCAACAGCAGGATCACCTAGACCAAGTCACACAGGAACACATCCACGGAGGTCTTGAAGGAGACTCCACAACCACCCTGGGCAGCCTGTTCCAGTGCTCTGTCACCCTCACTGTGAAGAAGTTCCTTCTCATATTGATGTGGAACCTCCTATATTCCAGCTTACAACCATTGCCCCTCGTCCTATCACTGCATGACACTGAGAAGAGCCCAGTTCCATCCTCCCGACACCCACCCCTCAAATATTTGTAAGCATTANACCCAGCTTTGTGTCATCAGCAAACTTGCTGACAGTGCATGCCAATCCTTCATCCAAGTCATAAATGAATAGATTGAACAGGACTGGTCCCAGCACCAACCCCTGGGGCACTCCACTAGATACTGGCCTCCAACCAGACTCTGTCCCGTTGACCACTACTCTCTGACTTCTACCCTGCAGCCAGTTTACGCTCCACCTCACTACCCGAAAATCTAGACCACACTGCCTCAGTTTGGCTGTGAGGATGGTGTGAGAGACTCTGTCAAAAGCCTTACCTAAGTCAAGATAGATCACATCCACTGCTCTGCCATCATCCATCCACCTGATTATGCCCTCATAAAAGGTTATCAGGTTGGTCAAGCATGACTTTCCCTTTGTAAAGCCACGCTGACTGTCCCTAATGACCCTCCTGTCCTTGATGTGCCTGGAGACAGCCTCTAGAACAATTTGTTCCATCACCTTTCCTGGGATGGAGGTGAGGCTGACCGGTCTATAGTTACCTGGGTCTTTCTTCTTTCCCTTTTTAAAGATTGGGGTAACATTTATCAGTGAAAGTATACAGAAGAATAAAGCTGAGCTTGAGAATCTTTTCAGAAGTGAGCTGCTAAAAGTCCCCACTCTTACACAAAGCCTTTGCAACCAAAACTGAAGGCTAAGGACGTGAAACTCCTAACTTCAGAAAACAAACAGTAAGTGGCACAGTCCTTCCCAAGACAGGTAAAATAAAAGTGTCCTGGTTTTTGTGGGGTAGAGATGGTTTCAGCCATGTGCCCTTTCCAAGTTGAAACTAGTGCTTTAAGAATAGGTTCTGTGATGATGGCAAACACACTCAGAAATGTCACTCACTCTGTGGATGGAGATGGAGATTTATATGGATCATGTAATGATTTTAATGGCTTCTGCCTAAAACAAGATTTGGTGCTAAAAATTAGACTGCAGAGCCTTGCAAGCAGAAATGGTTTAGCTTGGTGACAGCAGTGAGACATTGCAGCAGTAAAAGCTCAAAGCATGCTCCCAAAAGGCAGTGTGGGACTTTGCATGACAGACCTCAGAGACGTTCTGGACAGGATGAGCCTGCTACACTGTGAGGGTCGGACCCAGGGACATGTATAGTTCCCAGCCCTGACTGGTGTTGAAAGAAGAGGTAAAGAAAATGACTTATCCCACAGAGCTCTAAAGAAAATGCTGGATTTTTTTTTGGCGGGGGGGAAAGAGTTTTTTTTTCTGTACAGCTTCAAGGAAAGTAGAAACCTCTTTGATGTCCTGAGCCTCCCTGCAGTGCAGCTTCCACTTTCAGGTATAGATCTGGTTGGGTGTAGATCTTAATATAGTTATTTTCTTATAAGCACACAAGCCTCATCTGTACTAACATCCAAGATTTTATTTGATACCTGTAATTACGGTGGGTTGTGCTACCAATCTCTTAGTCACTGAAAATGTAAGAGGACATGAATCTGTGAGCTGTAGCACGAAAAACCAACCCAGCTCTGAGAATGTACCAAAACAAGAATGACAGACTTTCCTGAGGCTCTTGTGTGGCACTTGAGACATTTGAGGGACAATCTCACTGCAGGTCATGGCTATGGGACAAGATGTACAGATGTCAGAGAGCTCAGGAGGTGATGGAGGTAGTGGTCAGCAGCTCACAGTTCTTCTTTGAGGGATGCTGCTTCACAGGTGACAAGTGATAGAACAAGAGGAAATGGCCTCAAGCTGCATCAGGTTGGACATGAGGCAAAACGTCTTCTTGGAAAGGGTCATCAGGCCTTGGAAAAGGCTGCCCAGGGAGGGGGCTGAATGGCCATCCCTGAACGTGTTTCAAAGTCACGTAGATCTGGAGCTTTAGTGACAAGTGGCCTTGTGACAGTTGCTTTAGTGGTTGGACTCAGTGAGCTTAAAGGTCTTTTCCTCCCTAAACAGTTCTGTGATACATCCCTTCCTACCTGTTATGCAATTCCTAATGCCTGGAGCCTCCTGTGAATGTGAGCCCTGGGAGCTCCAAGGTCTGACTTTTAGAGGAGGGATGGTAGGGATGAATTTTCCAGATATCACTTTGGCTCTCTACAATACCACTAAGCAATATGACGGGGTTGAGCTCTGTTTTCTCTCATTCTCTCTAACTTCAAAGACTCTTTTTTTTATCCCTTTAAACACACTTAGACCACTTTAAAGATAGAACAGCATTTCCCTTCTGGGCTAATTAAAGCCCCTAAAATTTGTGTTCACTGTGCTAATGTAATAAGCTTGTCCGTTCCTTAGTGTGTGCAGAGATAAGTCCGTGCTGCAGCACTTTGATTGTGCCTGGGCATCTCTGCAGTGGTGGTGTTGGCTCCTGCTGCCTTGATATGAATCCAGGCAAAGATAGAGGGTGCTTGGGGAGGCAAAGGACCTCCAGCACTGAAAAGAGACCTCCTTTGGCTGAAGGATGCATTGGGTGCATGTCCTCCTGCACAGCTGGTTGGTTATGACCAGCCATAGGTGCCCAACATGGATCTGGGGTGAGGTTTTGATGGATGGAGGAGGGGATTATCTCAGCCAGAGCACCCCCAAGCCAAGCTGCACCATCCCCATTCCTCTTCCCTCCTATCAACCTATCTGTCTGTGATTACTCCCAAACACCCATGCTCTCTCCTCACATAAATTATGCAGGTGACACCCTTGGGGGTCTTTTCCAACCTAAATGATTCTGTGATTCTTTGATGCCACAAGCAGGACTCACTGGGCACCAACTCGTTGTGATGGTTCAGGGACAGTCTGCTGCCCCTTGGCACATTCTGGCAACACTCCACCAGTTCTTGGGGACCTGCTTATCCCTTGAGGAGTCCTGACATCTCCAGGTGGGAAAATGCTGTGCAATGCTGTGTACTGAGGGGGTCTTCTTCCTTCACCAATATTATGAGAGCACTTCTCAGAAATACAGGTCTGACGTCTTTGCTGTAGGCATACATTGAACAGATGCTGTGTTTGCTTCCTCTTTCTCGTGTCCTTTTATTCTGGAGGTTAAGAAATATTTTATTTTTACATTTGTTGCTCTCTACTCCCCCTCCTTCTTGGCCACTGCTCTAATAAATAATGTAGCATCTGTCTGGGCAGTTGTCTGTAGTCTTACCTCACATGATGGATCATGTTAGTGGAAGGGCTGACCCCAGCCTGCTTTGCTGTCTTCCACATAGCAGTGTTCTCTGTGAGACATGCGCCATTCAACTATTGATCCCATCTCAGATTTAGAAGCTGGTTGAAGGAACATTTTGCCACCCCAAACATAAGAACCCTGGCTCAGCACATAGAGAAAATTTATGGGGCTTAAGGGAATAAAGCCTCAGGGATTTAAATATACGTCTAAGGTTTAAAAAGTGCTTAAGTGCATTCTTGAACTGGGGCCTGAGGGAATTATGTTATTGTATTATCTAGCCTTTACGGGATTGTCATGGTGTGATGGAAGCATCCAGGCAGCCACAGAGGTTTCTTGGGGCACTGGGCCTGCGGCTTTCATGGCATTAGTCAAGTTGGTCATTCCTCTCAGAACAAGGAAAGCACAAGGAGACCCATGTTGCAGATGCTTTCATGGCTGTATCTGTATTGATATACTGAAATCTTGGTTTTTTCCCCAATGTTCTCCCTTTGGTCGGGGGAAAGGGGATGCTGACCTGCAGCAGAGCAACAAAAAGCATCTTTTGAGGGCTGAGTATGAGGAGATGCAAAAATGACCCTTTGGCAAAGGTGTATTTTCATACAGGTGAGGCCTCATCAATATGCATCTTTATGAA
The DNA here is from genome assembly GCA_013400115.1 of Rhinopomastus cyanomelas. Lineage (NCBI taxonomy): Eukaryota > Metazoa > Chordata > Aves > Bucerotiformes > Rhinopomastidae > Rhinopomastus > Rhinopomastus cyanomelas. The sequence continues at coordinate 192,599 of VXBP01003501.1, read as the reverse complement.
GTAGATGGACCCCCCTGCATGCTGAAACCCCTCTGGCTCGTAAATAGTTTCTTTGCAAAGGGTAATAAATCTCCAAATGAGCAAAGTGTGTCATTTGGCCTTCTTTTTCATGCTACAGGGGTTATATGGGTATTTTCTGTAATAAAACAATTTAGAAAAAAATCTTCTCAAAATTTAAAAACCAGTAAAACTTTCTCCGTAGAATTATCAAATTATTAGATTGGACAAGACCTTCAAGCTCATTGAGTCCAGCCATTAACTCAACTATCCAAAGGCCACTGCTAAACCATGTCCCTAATCTCCAGATCTACATGTCTAGGGATGGCTTTTAAAATACCTTTGGTTTTGAAGTCTTCTTTGCTTTTAAAACATACTCCAATCCTAATTGAAAATTAAAAGTTGATGATCAGGGATCAAATGATTTGGAAACTGAGTGAAATATCTTCAAGTTATACACAAGTGCCTGAGCCAAAACAAAAGAATTACAGTTTGTTTTTCTCATTAAAAAGGTTAAACCAAGCCTGACATGGGGTCATGAATTCTTTTCCTGCTGCACAAGAGGAAAAGGAGGAAGAGATTCTGAGCATCCCAAGAGTTTTTCTGCAGTTGGGGAGTTTTCACCCAGCCACATGTGGCTGCTTTCCAGCACAGTGAGCTCCAGTGGCTGCAATCCAGTGTTTGTCTGAAGGATTTATTTAAGGTCTGTTAAGATCTAAGAGCAAGTGCAAGGTGCATCTTGATCCCCTCCCTCCCTAAGGAAAAGGATGAAAATCATGCACACCCCTCCATGGTGAAATGATGAACAACATCAAGGAGGCTTTGAGTAATAACTTTTCTTTTGAAAGTTATTTGGAGCATCTCTCCTGCTATTGCAGCTGAGATCAGCCCAACGGCTTGAGCTCTAAATCTGGTATTGGACCAGCAGCAAGGGCTCCTCAGATCACTCTTAAAATCTTATATTTTATTACAAGGCCCTTCAATTTTTCCTTAGCAGAAGAGAATGTAAGTTTTCCTCTTCCTACATGGTGAATCATTTTAACCTTCTGTTAGCTATAGAACTATTAGAATAATAGAAATTCTGAAAGTTCTATTGGCTTCTGGTGGCCTCTGAGTAAGTAGTCACCATCCCTTCTCTGCAAGCCCTTTCATGCTCTTTCCACATATGCTGCTTTTTTCTGCAGGCACCATTACCAGCCCTTCCTGGTCTCCAGGTATTTGTATGCACTAGTGAGAAGAAAATGCAGCAAGAAATACCTGTTCTAGCAACCTCTAAGTCTTTCCCCCAGAGCTATTCTAGGGGATGCCATATGCAGAAGCACCAGCCTCTTCCTCTGGTGATTGTTGCTGGGACTCAGTGCAACCTTTTCAAGCAGGAAATATTTCAGAGGTCCATGAAAATCATTGCTGAACTTCAGGACATTCTTGAAGCCTCTGAATTTTCCTATCAAACACTTCCCTCAGCCACCTCCTCCTGCAATGCTGGATTTTTTTTTGTCTCCAGGCAAAGCAACCCCCACCCTTTGACAACGGGAAGCAGATCCCTGCCTGCCCTCTATTACCATAAATCCTACTCTCCAAATTAGATCTGTTTTCTTTTAATATGGTGGAAAAAAAGCCCTCTAGTTTTGGCTCACTCACCTCTACTGCGCCACTTTCCCGATGTGCCCATTCCAGGGCAGTGAGAGCCTTCTCTGTGCAGGTCATAGTGGCAGAAGATAAGGAATGGGCCATATCCTGACACATACACCAGGTGATCCTCAAGACTGGTCTGAGGCTAGTCCTCAGCAGGGTCATGGGAGAGGCTTCAGAAACCACCCAAAGATGCCATTTTTTTGAAATGGGTGAGTTTAGAGGTGAAGTCCTGGAGGCACCAGGCAGGAACATGCTCAGAGCCTCTGCTTGTCGGTTCTGTAGATGTTGCTGAGATGAGGACATGAACATTATGAGCAATTCGCATCTGAAGGAATTCATCCCTGGGTATTCTCATGGACTAACCCCACCACAAGACGTTTTTATGTGTGTGATGTGTTTGTGGCTTCTGTAAACCATTTTTAGAGCCATAGAAGGAATTATTTTGTGATGCTTCATGCTGAAAGCTACTTCTCCATGGTGATAATTTCACATTCCTGCTGTGTTTGATGATGCTGGCTTTGAAATTATTCAGTTTTCAGATACAGACCCCTTGTGTTTGTATCTGTGAAAAAGTGGGTTGAGTGTCTCCTAATGGTGCCATCTGCAGATGTACAGCTCTGGAAGTTTTGTTGCACGTCCAGTAGTGATGCCAAATCAATGCTGCCCTTTGGAGAAGGGCTCACAGTCAGCCCAGAGGGATTAATGGAATTAGCTGTGGTGTTGCACTGTTCACTGAGAAGAGCATGTTCAGCATCACACACAGTTCTGATGAAAATGTAGACCAAGCCTTGAGGAGTTTCCACACTGCAGCCCTAACTTTGGCACCGAAGACTACCTGTTGTGATTTGACCCTTCTGGAAGGACACTAGCTTTGTGTTAACAGACAAAATATCTACATCCCTCAGCCTTATAAACCAAACAGATCTGGACCAGAGACATCTCAGAGTCAGCAAGACAATTCCTGATCTTTGAAGCCTAGTGATGACTTGAGCACCACAGGTCCCAGCTTTCAAACAGCTGAGAAGCCACTAGAGGTCGATGTCCTCTGGTCACACTAACAGAGGCTCAGATGTCAAACCCCTCAGATGGTGTGTTGGCTGTGGTTCAGGCTGAAGGACAAGTTTCAGAAGGAAGTGGTGCATGAATGGTGCAGCCCAACACGGACAGATGCAGTTCCTGAACATTCCAGCTTCTTGGCATTGTGTCAACACCCCTGTGCTTCTGACGAGGGGCTATGTAATGACATCTGTCAAGCATGGTGTTTACTAGCATGACTAAAGGAATCTAGAGCTGGCCCTGGGATTGCCAAATCTCTGCATTTTTACTGGAAATCCATAGTGGTTTTCACTAATGTCATCGCTCAAAATCTGACACCTCAATCCCCTCTTGTTCCTCCCTCACCTGCCTGTGAGTTTACAGGAGCTCTGGGGCTCACAAGCAGCCAGTGAAACACCAACAGCATGACCTAAAGCATAGGTTGTGGCATGCCGAGGTGCTGCTTGCAGACACAGCACCATGAGGAGTGTGGTGGAGAAGCCAAACAGCCTGAAGTGCAAAGCTGGTGTGGTCAGTTGTGCAAGGCTGGCTGCTGTGCAACCTCTGCTCTGTGCTGTAATGGGACAGGTCTCCTCCATCCATTCACATGGGCACCCTGTTAGTTCATGTACTCACATCCAAAATAATTTATGCCCAAGTGCTCAATTAGTTTAGCCGAACATCTCGTGCATGAATGCAGGGACATTAACAAGTGCTCCGTGGTAGGCTGAAAGCAGCTCACAGTGCTGAGCTGGGGAGCTAGAGCAGGAGAAATTAAGTTGGTGACTTGGGAGAGCAGAGCTGTGAGCCACAGAGGGGAAAAATATTGCATCTGTAATGGGCACATACTGGATCTGCTGTAATGACATCAGTTTTGTCTTGCAGGCCTGGCATTCATAATAAGAGCAAGAGTTGGGGCTTGCCTATAGGTAGAGACTGCTGTGGCTTTTCTGGCTGAGTGTTCTGCAGGAGCAAGGTGTGAAGTTTGTGGTAAGTATTGCGTTCAGGTTTTTACAACATTAACTCGGGGACAAGGGTTGAAGCAATGAAAAGTACCTATCTCTGGACTTTGAGAATGGTGACCTTGCTAATCTAGTCCATGGTGCAAGGGGTGGAGTTCATAAGAGACTAAAGTTCAGGCAGTGGTGCTGATAACCCCCCGACATTGCTTCCTGGAGGCAAGGACTAAAATTTTGGGGAGTGTATGCACATGTTGCTTCAGCATTAATCTCTCCATCTGGTCTGCAGGGAGGAAGAGTGGAGCATGTAATTGATGTGTATTAAGTTTACAACGATGTTGAAAGGAAAGTTGATAATGGATTTGTGTTCAAACAGCTTTAAAGGATGAGCTTCAAGGAGAGAAATAAGTTGGTCATGAACTGCAGGGATTACTGTATTCATCCCTGGGCACTGATGAGTTCACACAGGAGTACCCAGTGATTCACACATGAGCACCCTACTAATTAATTCATGTATGAGCTCTCAGTTAGTGCCTGTATGAGAACCCAGGTAATCCATGCCTGGGCAACTGATTAATGCACCCATGAGTCCCTGATTAATTTACACATGAGTACTCTTTCTGCTCATGCATGAGTACCCAAGTGACTCATGCATGAGCTCCTGATCAGATCACGCATGGGCACCCAATTAATTCATGCATGAATGTCAAATTAATGTGAGCATGATCACCCAACTGGTTCAAGCTGGAGCAGTCAAAGGGTTCTGTATCCAAAAGGATGATGAGAACATTGTGTTAACTGGCAGTAAAATAAGTCAAGTCCCAGGTTGGGACTGTTTTACCTGCATTCTTCAGGAGCACCCCCTCCATCAGGCCTTTTTTTCCCTTCCAAGCAGCTCCCAGGATGAGTTTGGCGGCACAGCCCATGGTCCAAAAGGCTTTACAAGCCTTCTTGGCTTGGGATTTGGGAAGAACATGAACTCTGGCTGCAGGCAAATATCTTCTTCAGCCAACAAGCTCTGGGGTTTTTGTTTTGGCTGCCAATTTTTAATTGCTTTGTGGTAAGCATATCAATGAGAGGTAACCTGTTATTCCCAGCTGCCCAGAAACCAGCCACTGGGCCAAGATCTCAGTTTTGGCTACTGTCATTTTTACCTCACAGGGTCCAGCATGAGCATTATACAAGGGTCAGCCAGTTCACTTGGAGCTTTCTGTACGGCACAGCCTGGTACAGAGTCCTCCACCAAGGTAAGTGTTGGGTCAATTGGCCACTTTCTCATTCTCCACAAACACATGGAGGGTGAAACTGCTGGCTCAGGCAAACCGTAACCCACAGCTAATCATCACCATTGGCCTCTATTTACTTCCTTGGGTGTTACTGCAGATGCTTCTTATTTGGTTGTCATTTTTGTTCTGTATTGCATGACCTAGCAAACATAAATAATTGACTGTGGCAGGGATGAAATGGCAAATAATAACCAGGTAAGTACAGGCATATTTACACAAGAAAGAGGGAAAGTATGTGGTGCACATATTGGAGACATTCAATCTGGTTTGGAGCAAACTCAGCACAAAGCCTTGTTTGTTTGCTTCAATCCAGACCTGACTTCCACCCATCTCGGGCAACTTGGAAAAATGCAACTTCAGCTTAGCAAACCACATAGAGAGCTTTACAGGACCAGTTTCAAAGCTCATGCCTCCAAAACCAGGAAGTGCTCAAAGCAGACACGGACACTGCAGACTAAATTTAGCTTCAGGCTCTGCCACTGATGCTCCTGGACAAGGAAAACCAGTTTGGTGTGGGTGAGCCTGTGAGTGTCTCTCTTTGAGGGAGTATCCAGCTCAACATAGCAAAGCAGTGGGGCTCAGACAGCACTGATGAGGGAGGTGATGTATGCTTGGCTGCTCTGACAGGTGCTGGACCACCCCGAGTTGTCTGCTGCCTGCTCAAAGATGGAGCTGCCTTGTCCTGGCATGGTCATTTTGAGACTGGTGCTCCAGGAGAAAGTTCACTCGACCCTCCTTTCAGGTAGCGTCTATCACATTGAGGATGAAAGCTGTGCTCCTCATCCTGCTCAAATGATACATCAGGTCTCATGTTCAGGGAAGGATGTGATGTCCCTCTCTCTCACGTCTGCTGCCCACCTGGGATGATGGCAAAAGCTCTACTTTTTCTCTCTCCTTTTCTAAACTTTGCTGTAGAAGAAAAAATTTTACTTCAAAGCAGAGCGATGGGGAAGGCTCACTTTAAGAAGTCTTAAAAATAAACTTTAAAAGCACCATTTCTATTCCCAAAGCCTGAACTAAAAGGTTTTGTTGTGCTTTTTGGATGAAGGTGGGGCGCAGGCAGCTCTGGTTGCAGAACAAGCATTTCAGGAGTGCCCTGCTATCACTAAGCAGCCTTCTTAGTGCTGAGCTGGAGGAGAGCTCACAGTAACATTTTCTCTTCCCCAAGCCAGATTTGCAAACACTCTGCTCCTGGTTTGCCAAGCAGTGTCTCAGCAAGAACTGGCAAACCTTTCTCAAAATGAAAGAGCTCTGTGGGGCCGGATGAAGCTGTGAAAGGGTCCTAAATTAATAAATGCAACAGTCAAAGAAACCCACACCAGGGCTGTGACTTTAATAGAAATAAACTGCTCAACTTCGCTCTTGAAAGTTTATGGGGTTTAAAACAATTGTAAACATGTCAGTGTACATGGATACAGTTTCTATAGCAGCACAGCAACAGTTAAGGGCTTGCTCCCAAACATACCCCTAAGGAAACTAAAAATAGTGTGTCTGTTGTATCAAAATCCGTATGCATACTCAGGAAGACATACAGAAAGTAGGAGTATGTGATCCTTTAACTTTTTCTGAAGGGAGACTGAGAGAAGGGTACTGCATTAATCAGCAATGTGAGGGGATGGGCAAACCCAATGCTGGTAGTTCCCTCCCCAGTCATTCCCAGCCAGGGCCAAGCTAGGAGAATGCCTCGTCCTCTCCTCCCCATCCTGGCATACAGCAGGATGCAGCTGAAGAGAAATCCAGTTTTTTTTCTCTCTGCTGTGTCCTCGTTGTTACACCACTGCAAGCGGTGCTGCAGCATGGAAACAAGCACAGCTGCTGTTTTTTACTGGCAGCACTAAGAGGCTCGAGCACATGCCGTACATCATGTACATCACGTCCCACAGCACAGCAGGGTGCAAAGTGGGCTGCTGTCCTGCCTATCACTGCAGTGGGATGGCAGTGGGGTGCAGGATCATGGGAGTGCAAGGCTTGGGGAAGGTTTATTTTGCCTTTGTAACAACATCTAAACAAGATGGGGAAACTGGTTGCTCTGTGAAACAGGACCTTGCTGGGGACAGAAATTCCTCCTCACTTAGCCAGCCCAGCTCAGGGTCCCACATCTCTTTCTACAGTGAGTTTTGTCAGCTAATGTAGTCACCGGCAGCATCTGATCCACCAGCCCAGGTTCTCCTTAGAGGCAGAGGGAATTGTGTTCAAGGTTTTGCAGCAGTAAAAAGGCAGTGAATCGCCTTTCTAGGAAGGAGGGACTGTCTTCCCCAAGAGAAGCTTTCAGAACTACTCCAGTGGCTATCTGGGAATGTTTTACAGTGACAACATGCTTCTCAGTAAGAGTTCAAGAGTCCATTGAATTCTTGAGAGATCACGTGTTTCATGTCATAGCAAAACCCAAGGCACACAAGAGAGATGTCAGTCAAACTGTATGGCAGAGTCAGCAATGAACAACCTAACCATGCAAAGCAAGGATTTTCAATGTAGAGATAAGCACTTTCAATGTAGAGATAAGCGCTCAGGACATTTCCACAATGATGGACACCACACTGTGCTGGACCATCTCGTCTTGGCTGTGCTTTTGTGAAGAAAAGTTGGATGAGATGATCCTTGACGTCCCTTCCAACCTGGGGTTGTGTGATTCTGTGATGACTGGCCATAGGCCATCTTTTTACCAAAGCACACTGTCTCAGTGTTACCTTTTTCTCATGAGTTTCCATAGTCAGGAACAGGTTGCCCAGGGAGGTCGTGGGTGCTCCATCCCTGGAAATGTTTAAGTCCAGGTTGGATGGGGCTCTGGGCAACCTGTTCTGGTGAGGGGTGTCACTGCCATTGGCAAGGGTTTGGAGCTGGATTATAGTTAAGGTCCCTTCCAACCCAAACCATTGTATGGGTACCCTTAGTAAATTTGTGGCTCACACCAAGTTGGAGAAGAGTGGACCCGCCATCCCTGGAAGTGTTTAAGGAAAGACTGGATATGGCACTTAGTGCCATGGTCTGGCCAGTGTGGTATGTCAGGTCATAGCTGGACCTGATGATCTTAGAGGTCTTTTCCAGCCTCAATAATTCTGTGATTCTGTGATTCAATGAGAAAGGTTGAGCAAAATTCAGGAACACTAATCCTTCATAGTGAAGCTGTCTTACTTCTTCCTTGGGTTTTATATTGGGTTTTTTTTTTCTCCAAAGCCTCAGTCTTCTCATGGCAAAGCAAAACGCATGTAATAAGAGCTAAACGTCCAAGCACCCAACAGCAGCAGTGCCATACCCCGTGCATCGTTCATAAACACATCGTTCCACCGAGGACTCCAGAGAGCAGCAGACACAGACAGTGCTATTCTTGCCTGCTATCTTGACCAGCTCTGCTCATGGTGAAAGGATCTTGCATTTACAATGTTAAAATCCTTTATGCTTTTTATTTATTGTTAATTATGTTAAGTATATACTCATGTCTTAAATATATGTCGCATGCCACAACAGTTAATGAATTATTGGTCCCTGCTAATAAAAACTGCATGAATGGATTTATTCTGAGCATTAATTTGCAAAATACTACCTTCAGAAAGAAACACTGCAGCAAAAGGACTTTGGACCGCAGTAAGCACTAGAGGAAATCACTTACAAGCAGGCTGAAATCCTCCTCAGCTTTTTGGGGATTTGAATTGGGATCCCTCAAACAGAAGTGACAGCTTTGCTGCAACATCTTTTACTACAATGCAGCAGCATCTCACCTCTCTCTCTGCTCTTATTGTGAGCTTAAGGTCATCTACTTTGACAAACACCATTGATGGAAGTCTTGTTCCTGCGCTCCCTGGGTAGCATAACTCTGCCACATTGACACACTGCGATGGGGACCTTGGTGGCTGTCAAGGTGGTGTGGGACAGGCTCCAGCTTTGCTCTCTAGCCATGCAGCCCTACACTTTGGTTCAAGAATGTGGCACCACATGGCCTCTTGCCTTTTGCTTTGTCCTTCAAGCTGCCACGCACCCTGCTTTTAGGATTCAACCATCCCCAGCGTGACCTGAATTTCTGTTGGCTTGGGGGAAATGGGTGCTGGGGCAAAAGTACCATTTGGCAGAAGCCTTGTTATGGCATTAGTTACTTGTTTGTGCAATAGGAGCTGTAGCAGCAACACCCTTCCTGAGTCAATTGAGAAGATGATGCCATGGATTGAACTCCCTGACTTTGCACTTCTTCCCCTCTGCCCGTTTTCTGTCAGTTACTACCCTCAGTGCCAAATAGAAGACCTATCTCCACCCCAAAACATCCAAAAAAAGGTTATGTCCACATTCAGCCAGGGTTAAACTGTAGTTTTGGCTTCAGTTTTGAATTCCCAGCCACCTCCACGCAGGCTATGCTAAAGAAGAGCCCAGACACACTGTCTCCCAGCTGGTCTTACTCCTGTGTTATTTAAAGCTGACATTGATAACTCTAAAGTTGAGGCAGCTGAGCGTGGCCACCAGTGGCTAATGAAGGTGAATGTCAGGAGTCCTCGCTGAAGTGATTAGTGTAATGAAACCAAGTTGTGAAATGCCAGCATGAGCAGCAGCAAAGTCCCTCTGATGGGAAGATTGCTTCACTGGATGGTGGCCCCTTTGGGTATCCTGATATACTACCCATGGATGAGCTGGTTTTCCTTTACATCTGCCCTCTCGACCTGACACATCTTGGCAGCTGCTCTTGCTGTGCCTATGGCCAAGCTGCCTCATTTTCTTTTTGGTCTTGCTTCCCCAAGCTGAAAAGCACAGATGAAAATATTTCACTGCTACCTGGCAAGGCTGATGTTCAGATTAATTATTTCTCAAGTGCCTTGAAAATTGCCAAGTAGTATTACTACATAACAACTGTTGCTACTTAGGGAAGAATTCCTGCTGCTGCGTCCAGACACGGACACAACATCTACATGTCCTGGACTCACAGAGGTCAAAGCCTGGCTTTGCCATAAGATGCAGCCAGAAAAGTCTTTCTTTGGGCCTCCCTGATGCTTTGCTCATATTGTTAATGCAACTTTTATTATTTCCTTTGGTATGTCAGGGAGTGCAAGACACCACCATTGGATGCATCTGTGTGCCCCATCCCAAAGCAACACCAATGATGGTGTCTGCTACTGCCAGAGCCTGGGGAGCAGATGGTCTTGGCATGGCAAGAGTTCAGCTTGCTCCCATTGGGATTTGCTGGGCTGATGATGCCAGGCAGCCCCAGAGCAAGCTTACCTTCCCTGGGTGATCAGCCATACCCAGAAATAGCATCAACACACAGCCCTGCAGAACTGCTTGGCTCCCTCCACAGAGGTGGTGAAGCAAGGGTGGACTTGCTGAGCTTTGCAGGCTGTGATGCCACACCTTAGGAGCGGAATGATTCATGGGGTGTTCCATCAGCAGACTGCTTCCTTTCACTTGTGGTTTTGCATGATCAGGGTATGAGCCTTTAAAAAGAGCACGTTTCCCCATCCATTTCCTAGTTTTCCTGCTGGGGAAGGCTGGTGCCAAGAAGCATTGGTGTTGCTGGCTGCATGGTGAGCTTGGCTTATACCGGTGGCTCTTGGACTATGATTGAGGCTCAAAGACAAGCTATATCAACAAACTGTGTCCTGGGTATTTCCCCGATCCCGAGACCAGCTGGCAATGTACCCCATCCAAACTGCCTCCACTGAGTGGTCCCCAGCTCACACATTTCCCAGCCTTGCCTGAACAATGCTTGGGCTAGGTGGTCTGAGCCAAATTGGTACTGAGGCCCTGGCTTGGGTTATTTCATTGATGCAGACATAGCCAGATGTTTAAGGGTTGTCACTAAGTCGTTAGAGGCCATTAGGTGATGGAGTATTGGCAAAGACCACCAGCAGTGAGTGGAACAACTTAACCTCTCCCTCAGGGTCATGCAGGACCCAATGGAGCCACCATAGCCTGGGCTGGTGGGCAGGCAGGCCTGAGGGTTTCCTGGGAAGGTGGGATGCTATCTCCTGCTCCTAAGCCTGTGCTTTTCACAGTTCTGATTCACGCTGGGTTGTAGCAAGTGACCATATCTGGACCCAGCAGACACCAGCCTGGGACATGGTGTTCTTCATTATCTGGATAATACTCAGAAAAAGGCTTTTTCCTTGCCAGTTACACTGTGATTAACCTCAGGCAAGCTGAGGGTCTGCAGGAGGGGAGTTTTCCTAGGGGAAAGGACAGGATCACATCTCACAAAGTTCAGGTATGGTAAATGCAAAATGAAGTGTGATGGCAGGAAACATTTTCATCTTCTAGTTGAAAGCAAGGGGATTTGGTACTGGCTGTATCAGTCTAGGAATGAAACACAGCTGTGAACGGCCAAGTCTTGGCTCCAAAATCCAGCAGTGGCTCTAAAAAGAAACTCCAAACCAGTGGCAGGATCCAGATGCAGATCCCAAAGAAGGGGCAAACACAACGGGTACTGGTTGGTCTAGCTGCTGCTAACCCTGTCCCACAGGACCCTTCAATTAAATAGAGAAAAGATATTTGAAATGCTTGGCAACCCCTGAAACTGTTGCCCAATGCATCTAGCATCCATAGAAGCCTTCGAATTCCTCCCCCAAAATGTTAACCATATCACCAGTGGTGTCTGAATCTCCTTTTGGGTAGCACTGGAGATGCCAAGAGGAGACATGGTGGGTCCAGCCACAGACAGGCTGCTGCGGGTCTTGCTGTAGGCATCTCACCACTTTCAAAATGAGTGGAAAGGGTGAAGGTGGCTGTACTGGTCTGACCCTAGGGGAACTTTTAATCAGGTCCTGCACATCCCCCTTGAGCAACCTTGTTCTGATAAGGCCCGTGGTGGCCTCCTTCCATTTAACTACTTCGTTGGACTAGCAGCCTTCAGCCAGCCAGAAGACATCATGTTAATCATCTTTTCTTATTGGGAAAGCAGAGGAAAGAGTACTAATTACTCTGTTACCATGCAGACAGCTCATGTTGTTTAAATCACAGCTCCAACAGCCTTCTGGTGTTTGAGTTCCCAGGCACAAAGCGCAGGAGTTTGTCTTGAACATGCAGGGTGGGAGGGAAAAAGGAATAAAATTTCAAAAAAGACCTTTGGCTGCCTGTACTGGATCCAAACAAAGATATATGGACATCTGTGGGTTTTCATGGGATTTGAGGACTCAAAAGCTGCTTTGTTGCTTCAGCTAATCCATGGTTGACTCTGTGGACTTGGATATGGCATGGACTGGTCTCCGAGGGGTCAATCAGCAAGAGGTGGTGGCACTCCTCTCAAAGGAAGAGATGAGAGGGCACACTGAACCATCTGAATGGCAGATGGGTGTTATGGGTGTCCCAAGTGCTTGACAGTCCCTTTAATATACAGGTCAAGGATCATCTCAGTGTGAACATCACTTGTGTTCCTGCACTGGCGCTAACGTTGATGGGCCAAGCTCTTTTTTTTTTTTTTTTTCTCTGTCCCATGTGTAGAAGGGGCTGTGGAAGCCACCAGTGAAGCACACCCATCCTATGGTCACCTGCAGCACTACCAAGCTGATGTTGACCTATCAAATTTCATAATACTTCATGCTCCAGGCTAATACAGCAGCTGTAATGTGGGATTTTCATACCACCTCATTCTGCATTTAAACATTTATTGCCAAAGTAACACCTGCCTCCTCTGTTTTTCTGCCTGTGTGGTGGGTTGGCTGAGAAGGAGATGCTCTCGCGTCCTCCTCTCTGGGAAAACACACAGGGCTGATGTCCCCCCAGCCAGCAGCTTCAGAGATCATGCTTTAGGGAAAAAAATTTTTAAAAAAACCCACGCTTTTATTTTGGGAGCGAGCAGGTGCCTGGAAAAGCTGACATGTGTTTGTATGATCAACAGGAGGACAACTGTGAGGAGCCAAGGACTTTCCCCCTTTGAGCTACCTGTGGGATGCTCCTAGGGTGGTGCTGGTGCTCCTCCGTCTCTGCTCTTATGAAGAGCCCCTTGATTTTACATCTCTACAAACCTGCTCCAAGAGGGGAGACATCTGCTTATTAACTTAGAGCAAATTACATGTTAATGTACAATTGCATTTTAAAGAACCGGTGGAAGATCATCATTTAATTGGCCTGATTGATTGCGAGTGATTTCACAGCCCCTCTGTTCTCTGCCTGAGCATAGCACAGGTACCAGGGCAGACCCTACTGCTGGGCAGCAAAAAGGAAGGCCTGCCTGCCAGACTCAGGGTGCTTCATAATTTCTTCCATGAATTAATGTAGAATCCTTAATGGACCAAAGGCAGAGTTTGTAACAAGGCCAAGGAACTAACACACTCCTTTGGAAGACCTGGTGATCAGGGTGATGACTGCGCTCTGGGTTACAGAATCATGTCTTGTGTCTAACATCCTTTGACCAACTTGTTAGTGAATACTAATTTGCTTAACTCTTACAAGAAGGAATTCAATGTTGACTGGTTATCTCGAGTGTTTCCACATGACTCAGGTCTGACTACTGACTTAATCACAGCTCGTGGCACTGAACTACGATGATTACCCACACAAGTGCACACAGCAGCATGGCGTGGCACCAGCAGCTGCCCAGCACCCTGTCATCACACTATTCCAGCATATTTGGTCCCCAGTGAAGTTTGTTTGGGTGTAGGTTTGAATCCCCTTGTATCTGGATCTCCTCAGCTGGATGAGGAAGGCAATGCTAATCTCCATTCTGTGAAAGCAACTGCTTTACAGAAGCATGAGAACACCCCTTGGAGACACTGGTTGTCTCCGATTTTTTGGGAAGAACTTGGTGAAGGATCCTGGCAGGCTGAACTTGGCACCCCAGCTCTAGAAGGTGATCTAGACATGACCAGGAGATCCATGGAGGGGAGTTCTGGACTACGTGCTTTTGGGGACACAGGGTGCTTAGCAGCATGGCCATGAGCCCAGCCAAGCTCTGGCTTGGGGTCATTTGATTCAATAACACAGATAGGAGTGGTGTGCTGTGGATGAGTTGTTGCTGTTAGGTCTATATGCACTTTAGGCCAGCACAGAAACCTGGCCAAGAGCTTTTACTGCTTCCTCGTTGTCTCAGAGCGATTGATTGCAGGGACCATGGTCTCTGGTGGGAACATTAGAGGGGACCATGTGTAATTTCATCCTGCATCTGACTCAGAAAGCCTTTGCCACACGAAGGCTGGCACAGTGTGTGGCTGTCAGAAAACAGAAAATAGTTGTTTAAATATCAAAGATTATTTCAGACCTTCCACTTTGCTGGGCAGTAGCTCCAAGTCTCAGTGCTGGGAGGGGAAAAAGTGGTCTGAGAACAGACAGGTCAACAAAGGTGACGCTCTACCTCCTTATGCTCCCATCTCCAACCCACTGCCTGTGGTGCTGGGTCATGTCCCCCAGAAGAACAAGTCTTCTATGCTTCCGCTCCCTTCTGTCTTATCACGGAGCAGTACAAGCTTATGGGACAAGAGGACATTGCAGGATCAGAGGAAAAAGCAGCCCACAGGCTTGCTGTCGGTATGTAGCTAAATTATAAGGTCCAGCTTTTAGCAGTGGCTTCTCCAGACCTCTGGGCTTGTCACAGAGGACCACAAGCCTTGAGTGCTGGTTGCTCTTTCTCCAAAGCAAGGGACACGTGTTAAATATAAGGAAATGCCAAAAGCAGCCACCAAACTGAACTTATTTTTTTTTTAAGTGGGAGAGAAAAGCTTTCTGAAAGTTGTTTTTCCCACCAGATGAATTATTTGTAAAGCCGATTTGTCTCTTAAGCTTCCTCTGAACTGCATTTGAGAAAGAAATTAACCCTGAGGCAGGATGGAGATCAGAAAAGGAACTATGAGCAAGACTGAGCCAGGGGTTTGTGCAAAGCATAAGTGCATTTAAGAAGGGGCCAGGTTAATTCATGAAACAGAAGACCATCAGAGGCCATTCATCACGAGGGTGCTAGTTAAATAAATGAGGGTCAGCTGTGGTTTGTGAGGTCTGATCCTGCTGTGGGTGCTCTCCAGGGACGAGGCCAGGCCAGGCAGCACCAGCACTGCTGGGATGAGGCTGCAGCAGGGATACTGGGGTACTGGAAATTCCTCAATGGTGCTTCAGCTTCTGCGAGAGGGTGGAATGGCCAGGCAAAATCAGGAAAGAGCCTCAAAAAGGCCAAAGCAGCAAACCCATCAGCTACCACAGAAGAGCATGACAGTAGCCTGAAGCAGCTCCTGGGGCCCCATTCAACATTGAAAAAGGGACACTGTCAGGGCATAAATGCTGAGGAGTAAGGCTCTGTACTGTGAATGCTGAACTCAATCTCTCTCCCTAGGCTTTCTTCACCTTCCTCTATTGGGTGCTTCTGCCAGCTGCACTAAATTCCTATATGTCTTAGTAAATTGAGCATGGGACAGCAGAGTAAGGTCTCCTGTGATGTAACCCCAGTACACTCCAGGCATGATAGTCACTTCTCCATATCTCAGTTTCTCCTAGTAATTTGGATAATAATGAGATCTATTAATGCTGTCATGTTACATCACATGTGTGGCAAGTGATTCTTTACAGGCAAAGCTCTGAGCACATCAGCCAGTGTGCAGGAATCATCTCAGCATGATGTTTCTCCGTGATCATGGTTGTTTTCTACCTATCCCTCACCACCTTCTTCTTCCCATCTCCCTCAGCTTTTCCTCTTCCATCCCAAAGAAGGAAGCACCTGGTCCCTGGTAGAAGAAACATCTTTCCAGGTGGGACCCAGTGGGCTTTTATTACTGAGGCTTATTACAGGAGCTTCTCCACCCATGCCCCTGCACTGCCATCACCTGCCACCCATCTCCCATGTGCTGGCACACGTGCTCCTTATGCCCTCATGGCCAAATTCCATGGGAAGTGACACCTCCAGCAGCTGTGGGAAGATGTGGGGTAGGGTCCTGCTCAAGAGTGATGAAGATATAAGTGATGGTGGTACGGGCAGCTCAGCAAAGAGGAAGGATGCCTCAATCAGGGGGGCTGGAAATAAAGCAGAGATAATAGGCTGCTGAGCATGGAGAACAAAGTTACAGCAAATCCAAGAGCAAACAAAAAATTGCTCTGTGGAGAGCTTGATTCTAACACCACACTTTGCTTACAACACTCACCAAAAGCAGGGAGAATTTGCCACTGAGGATAATTTCATCTCAGGCATCAACACTACTTTGAAAGAAATGGCAGCCTTTAAGGATAAAGCTGTTTTCAGGATGCCTGGGGTTATGTGCTGGAGGTCAGGAGGGATGATCACCCTAACTCTTTTGTTCTTATAGTCTGAGAACTGTGAGTTATATCTCTTAATCTTTCTTTTAAAATTCCAGGGCAAACAAAACTCAGTTTAATGACTAGTTGAGCTGTACAGCCAGGCAGCTCAATTAACCCTTGGTAATTCTAATCCTTGGTAAATTTCTAACCCTTGGTAATTCCTGGCTGCTGTTGGTGAT
This sequence comes from Rhinopomastus cyanomelas, assembly GCA_013400115.1. Lineage (NCBI taxonomy): Eukaryota > Metazoa > Chordata > Aves > Bucerotiformes > Rhinopomastidae > Rhinopomastus > Rhinopomastus cyanomelas. Next base: position 176,321 of record VXBP01003501.1, on the reverse strand, counting down.
AGCCATGAAGACATCTTCATTAACTTCATGTGTCATGCTGGGGCAGGACTATATTGTTTTGTGAATGATGTGGTGGTGAGAGCACCCATTTCTCTTAAAAATCTATTTTGTTTGTCACAATGTACTAGAGGAAAAAATAAGTTTGAAGGCTACATCCAAGCTGTGATTTCACTTAAGCTATGGAAAAACACAGAAGAAAATCAGTTAACGTGGTCTTTCTTTCCATTGCTGGAAGAGTCTTTCAGCTTAAATGGTATTTCAAGGTATTTATTTCAATAATATGTTTTGTCCAAACAATGACTGTTGGAGAACCAGCGTATTAGGCCCTGCTGGAACAGTCTATGGTATAGAGCGGGGGTCCTCAAACTTTTTAAACAGGGGGCCGGTTCACTGTCCCTCAGACAGTGTCAGGGGCCAGGCTATAGTTTGTGCTGCCTGGCTTGTCCTGCTTGGGAGCTGGAGGGAGAGATGGGGCAGCTGCACATTCAGAAGTCATTGGGGGGGGCGAAGGGTGCGGCGGTAAATACCGGCGGGCCACATTGGAGACCCTGGGGGGCCATATCTGGCCCATGGGCCGGGGTTTGAGGACTCCTGGTATAGAGAGATGCACCAGGGGTTATAAGATCCAGGATAATACCTTTCACTCTGGTGAAGAAAAGAGACTATAATCCACAAAGCAGCAAATATTCATGCATAAATGTATATGTTCTTGTGTGAACCGTAGGAGGTTCAACAAGGATAAGTGCCAGGTCCTGCAGTTGGGTTGGAGTAACCACTGGTATCAGTAGGGGCTGGGGCTGAAGGAGAGGAGCCCTGTGCAGAAGGACTTAGGTGGGTGAAAAGCTAGAGGTGAGTTGGCATTGTGTGCTCACTTCCCAGAAAGCCACCCGTGCTCTGGGCTACATCAAAAGATTTTTAAGGTTGCTTCCAACACAAACCAGTCTATGATTCTGTGAAAGCAGTGTGGGCAGAGGGAGAGGATTCTACCCCCTGCTCTGCTCTGTCAAGTCCACAACTGGAGTGGCTGGCTTCAGCCCTAGGTGTCTCAATGTAAGCAGGATATGGACCTGTTTGAGTGGGATGAGAGAAGGCCCCAGAAATGATCCAAATGGACCTTCTGCTGTGAGGCCAAGCTGGAGAAGAGATCTGAGGAGACCTTAGTGCAGCCTTTAGTGCTTAAAGGGCCCAATAAGAAAGACTGGGGGAACATTTTATTGCGATCTGCATCAAGGGTGATGGTTAAATTAAAAGAGGGAGAATTAGGCTTGATATAACGGAAAAACTGTTGATGCTGAGGGAGGTTAGACCTGACTGAGGTGGCCCAGAGAGGTGTGAGAAGCCCCGTCTCTGGAGATCCCATGTCAGGTTGGACCTTAGGGCTGTGAGCAAGCTGCTCTGGTTGCAGATGTCTCAGGACTAGGTGCCCTTCCAAGAGTCCCTTCACCCCCCCGCACACCAGTACGGTGTGTGTGAGCGGGGCACTACAAGCCCCATCATGCCGCAGGAAGGGGAGGGAGCGTGAGCGCGTGACATGACTCGCGCCGACCAGGAGGGCGGGAGGAGGCGGAGTCAGCTCCGCGCGGCCGAGCTGAGGCCAGCGGTTCTGGGGACCGTCAGCTCTTTCTCTCCGCTGCAGCCTGACCGACTCGTCCGTCTGTCGTTGCACCGGCCCAGTGGGGAGCGCTGCGGGTGTTGATGCTCGTCTCTGTCCCGTTCCTAGGGTGAGTATCGCGGCTGTCGCGGCAGAGACCTGTGCGAGAAGTCCCAAGGGCTGGGGGCCTGCCCGGCTTTCCGGGGCTCCCCCACCCCTCACCGCCGCTTTGTGCTGCGCCTCGGCTGGGGCTGGTTTTGAAATAATTAGTTGACTTTTTTTTTTTCCCCTGAGGGCTTAATGAGCCTGGGTTTGGTTTATTTTTCCATTTTTCCCCTTTTTAAAATTCCGTTTTCTTCTCCTTTTTTTGTGTCTCTGTTTCTTATTTCTCCCTGTTTTATTCTTTTTCTCCCTTTCCCCCTGCTTTTTTCCCCCCTCCTCTTTTCTCTTTTATCATCCTGTTTTCTTTTCCCCCTTATTTTTTCTTTTTATCTTCTTTTCACTTCCTTATTTGCGTTCCCTCTCTTTTTTTTGTCCTTTTCCCTTTTTTTCAATCTTTTTCTCTCCTGTTTTTTCTCCTGTTTTCTATTATACTCACCCCCTCTGTTTTCCTTACCCCCGTGTTTTTTTTTCTTTATTTCCATCTGTTTTTCTTGGTTTACCTTTTTTAATTATTCCTACCTCCCCAGAGTTGACCGATTCACTCTCAGGGACTGGATGTGCAAAAGAGGAGGAGTAAGGGAGGTTAATAGGGGGAAGCAGCTCTTTGTCATGGAGCTGCTGGCCCTCGCCAAAAACATCACTTTAATGAAATGCAAAATAAAAATTAAAATAAACCCTACCAGCTTTTGGACTCTAAGGCTTTGCTGAATTCGAGGGACGTGGGGCTTTTTTGGCGATGGAGGTTTATATGTATTATTTTGGGGGAGGAAAGAACGGTCCGTGTGTCGTCCCCCCCCCCCAGGTCCAGGCTTATCGCAGCCCACTGAGACGGAGCACGGAATGGGTGAAAACAAAACAAAGGGGGATTTTGTTTTGCTGTGGTTTAACCTGCACAAATCTTTGTGAAAAAGCGGGTTATTTAAATTTTTCCTCTAGCTCTTCCAAATTTGTTTTACCCTGGAAGAATCCCAGTAACTGGTAGGTAAGTCGTGCCTTTTTAAATTTAAGCTTTTTTGTGGGGAGAGAGTGATGAGGTTTCTCTCGCATCCTCAGCTTTGGCTCTTTCATGAGCAGCCTGATACTCAGCACAACTTTGTCGATTTTTTTTTTATTTTCACTCTTCTTTTAGTTGTATTTTGTAATGTAGTTAAATAAGGCAGTTTTGGGAAGAGCTGATGTGGGATGTGGGGGCTGCCTGCAACAGCCGTGGACAAGATTTTTTTTTTTTAAAAAGGGAAAAGAGGAGCAGTTATGTGTGTTCAGTTGAATAATTTTTGCCTCTTAAAGGAGGTATTACGAAGTATTTCTTACGGTTTTATACTGAAATCTTGCTGTTACATCTACCTCACTGCTTTGTTTTTATTTTAACGACCTCCTCAAAAACTGCAGTTACTTCACCTCTGCAAAATGCAGCTTCTAGAATACACGGAAGCAAAGAGCAGCCTCACTAAAGGCTCATGTGTTCTGGCCGTATCTATTAAAGGCCTCCCATTTCTTTTCCTGAGACCCCTGAAAACATCCACCTCAGCAAGTAAAACCCCAAAGCCTTTGAGCAGGACGGAGCTGACGATTCCCCATAGGAAGGGCGATGGGTTTGGTTAATTTTTTTCCATTTTGAATGCGCGTGGAGGGCGGGGAGAGAGCCGGNTGTTTTCCACAAAGAAGCAGCCAGATGACCTGTTGATAATGCTGCTTCTGTTGCGTTTTATCCAGAAAGCTGCAGCCCAACAGACTGCCCACGTTTTCATTGTGTGGTTTTAGGTTAATTATTTTGGAATTGAGAAATGTAGTGAAGAAGTTCAGGTGTCTGAACAGGAAGCTTCCTCCCTCTCCTCTCCCTCACCTTTGTTCTCTCTCAGAAAATACAGGGTTTGTAAAAAATAAAGCACTTGTAGTTGGAAGATGAGACTCTTAGTTAACTGTCCTGACTCCTTTTCAACTCTTATGAATAGCCAAACAGGAAGCTTTAAGGATGCGATTTGGTTGTAGAAAGGCACCTACTGCATGCCTTAAGCTTAAATTTTCTATGAGAAATATCCTATTTCAAATGAATCAAACTTGCAGGAGCACCTACAGGAGTGTAAGTAATGTGTGACTTGTGCTAATGAATGTTTCCATTCTTACTAAATACCAAAAGTGTTTCTCAATGCAGTGGATCACCGTGCCAGTGTTCATCTCAGAAGGTCAAAATTTGGAGCAGCTACTAGTATTTTGGTTCAAGCAGAGCTTAGATATTAGTGTAAAGTCTGTCTGCTACACTGGTTATGTATTTTGGTGTCAGGAACTGTTTTCTTTTAAACTGGACGTGGAAAACAGGATTCTTTTGCTTCAGGATTTATAGCTAATGAATGTGTGTTTGTAGATGTGAACTGGAGCATCATCTGCTTGGAGCTGGAGGTATTTAAACCTCTTACTTATTTGGAAAGGAACTAATTGCAGGTATAATTTTATATAAAATGTTTTCTCAGACAGTGACTGGAACACAGGAAAGCAGAGAACCTAGAGCTGTTTGTAGATGCTACTCCATGCCCTGAGCTAAAAAAGGAATGAAAGAGGGTGTTTCATGAGAAAATCAAAGTCACCTTTAAGTGCCTTCTCATAAGTAAAATCACACAGTCGATTAAGAATTTCTGCAGGATGCCAGTGATTGGAGCTACTTTTTGCTAGCTGGTCACTGTTGGTTAGATGGTTTTGACTGTAGGTGGCATCAAGAGGAAAAAGTCCAGCTCTTTCAATTCCCAGCCACTCGTTCCTTAATCTCCAGATTCATGAGCCTGCTGACAAACTGTCAAAGGAAGCAACAGCAAAGTGAAGGAAGTAGGTCGAGAGCTGCTTAAATACTGCTGAGTTTCAGTGGAAAGAAGTGTTTCCATCTCATCTGTTGTCTGTTTCCTTTGAATCTCCTGGTTAACAGGATACATCAGTAAATCGCATACTCCTGCGGTAGCTGCCCTGGTTCTACTGAAATGAATGTTGCATTGCTAATGGAGCCCTGTTAGTCTGTCAGGATGGAAAGTTCATGGGGAAGGATGCAACTCTGGTCTAGTCCTGTGAGATTCGGTGTAGTCAAAGTAACTGTCTCCTGGGAGTCTGTGGGCAGCTCAGGAGATGGATTTTCTTCTCCTGGTGCTGCTGGGGGTGGTCTGGAGATACAGAGTAGCATCACAGCACATCCTCTGTGGCTGCTTTCTCCTAAAAAGCAGTAAAAATTACTGACAATAATTTGATTTGCAGAAAAATGACGGCTTTGCAATATGGATGTGTTCTTTTCCAAGTTTCTTGTGTTTATATTGACTTGAAAGGGAGATCTTGCTTCAAGTGGGAAGAAGTGTTTCAGTGCTTTGCACAAGTCAGCTTTTGGACAACCAAGGTGCTGTGGAGTTCTTTTGCTGTGATTTTGAGTAGGGAGTGCTGCTAACTGCTCAAAATGAATTTTCTGTAATAACCCTGTATTCAGGAATGGGTGTAAAATAGCTGACTGGCAGCTACAGAAAAAGTCCAGGAAAAGCTGGCACTGAGGACAGTGGGTAGGTGGTCCTCAGCACCAGCCTGGCTCCAGCAACATCCCCTGGTTGTTGTGGTAGGTGTAAGTGCTGTGAGGTGGCATTTTGGGATGTGGGCTCAGGTGTGAACTAGTCAGCAGCCTGTTTGATTCAGACCGAACTCATCAGTGCCTGGGTGGAAGCATTTGGTTAAAGATTGGTTGTGTCCTCAGATCACTGCTATGCAGGAGCACTGCTCAGTTCTCATGAGTAGGTGATAAAAGTTAATCTGCTGACCTTGTTTCTTAATCCTTGCGGCTGAATTCAGTCACAGGGACTTCACTGCCACCTGTGGTACAGACTTACAGAAATGCTGACTTTTGGACTCCTGTCCTGTGCACTGGAGAGCAGAGTAGACTGAACCTTGCAGTATATTTCTGTCTGTGGTTTCAGGATCAAGTGTCCTATGATTTTTACTCTTGTAATTGGAGGTATATGGTGAGTGCCAGGGCAGGAATGGTCAAAATCTCTTACTCTGGTCAAGTCATATTTCTGTTGGGAAGCGAATTTGTTCGATTCACAGTCAGCGCACAGTACTTTTCCTTGCTCATTAGTAGAGCACATTGTAGACGACTTTGGATATGTGTCATGCTAGTTCAAAACCCTCTTGATCCACCTCGATGTTGGCTCTGGTTATGTCAGCCATGTGTTTTTCTGTGCATACCCTGTTGGTGGCAGATTTAATTGCATTATGTGTGTTACAGAAAGGAGAAAAACATTCATTTGAAGATAAAAGCATTTGTTCCTGAACTTTGCATTTCCAGTTGTGGGTCTGTAATGTTTGAAGGTCTGTGTGGAGACAAGTCTATAGTGTAGCACAGGAAGAAATAGCAAAGATGATGGGAAAATGTTGAAGCTAAATAAACTAAAAGTTATTACATAATATTTTAATTATTCATATCAGCAACTGTTCTAATAGCTACTAGAGAATGCTGGTTTGTGGATTAAATGAGGTTTTTTGACTTATCCAACTCAGTCAAAATGTTTCGTACATGTTTGTGGAGATTTTTGATAGAGTACAGTTCTTTGGGGGGGACTGTTTCGGCTGGGAATTGAAGATGAAGAAAGGCATAACCCAAATCTCACAAACCAGAAAAACTGAGACAATTTTTGCTTGGTGGGGTTTTGCTTATTAAGCAGACCACCATCAATGGAGTTTTGCTTCTGTTCCTGATTGATTAATCTGCCTATGTGTGCTTAGCTGGGATGTTTCTGCAGCTCTGTAACCCTTTGGGCTTAAAACACTCAATCCTGAGCTGGGATGCCTATTTAAATACCTTACTTCATCATGAGCAAGGTGACAGATGATGAAATTTAGAGACTGCTAGTTTTCTGTTAATACTGCTAAGATGTGCTTAATTAATAATTTGAACAGAGTAGGGAGCAAGTAGAAAGTAGCAGCATTTGAGGTAGTTTCTCCCTTCCTTCTGCCAGGTGGTCCTCTGGAGCAGTAACACCTTCACATGGGTCAAAAATTAGGGTGTTTCATGTATTTCCTCATGTAAGATCCTGCTTCTCTGATGGCTACAGACCTGCTGCAGAATCTCAGCTTTCCCTCCCCTCAGTTCCTCCCACTTTTATGGATAGAACACTATTAAATATTAAAGACTTTGTTTTACAATCCTACAAACTTGAGTACTTCATCTGTATTTTCTTTGCCCTAAAATGGGTTGTGTTCAGTGATAGAAGGGGTCACTGAAGATTTCTTGAGGAAGTCTCAAGTCTCCTCTCAAGTGTTAAAAATCTGTATTGAGGCTTTTGTCTGATGCTACCTTGAGATCCTTTACCCCTTATCTGTTCAGTTACAAGAGTAAATGTTGCCTTAATCGTGGTTTAACTCAATTAGCTCAAGGTTCATCTGGGGAAATGAGTAGTGGTTCTTCTGTCATATCATGTAGCTGAACTATTTATTTGGTATGAGTTTAGGGGGAAAAGTCCAAAATGCATCACATGTGGAGGTTTACTAGAAAGTAATTTGCTTCCCTTTAAAGAACTTGTTGCTCATTTTCCTTCATTAATGCACCTCTTGGGATAAACTTCTAATTCTAAAAATATGTTGGTTCTGCCATTTCCCACAAATAGATTTTTTTCTTCATTTGGCTTGGTTTGCCTTTTCCCCTGAGCCACTTTAAATGCTCTGAGGAATGCTGAATGTGGAAGAAAATAAGTGCACATAGGTATTTGAATTGCTGTATTTCAAGGCTAGAGGAATATAACCTTGAACTTCTGGTCTACAGTGAGACTACAGGGGCCTGAATGCTAGATAGGGTGTCTCCTTCCTCTTGGATCTGCCTCTTAATGGTTGTACTGAATGAGTGCTTACAGGTCTTTTCCAACCCAAAATGATTCTGTGAAACCAGAGTTGTTGACTACTTGCACGTGGGAAACCAGAGTTACAGACTGTTCAGTCCATACTTCTCCATCTTCACAATCAAACTTTGGTAGTACTGTGGTTTCAGGTTTAGGAATGCTGCTTTCAGAGCTCCACAAGAGGCATGAGTTTATTGGGTGTCCATAGGGACTTCCATTCCATTCCTAGAGGATTAATTTTTATTTGCTGTTGTACTGTTGAAATACTTTTAGCGTTGTTAGTGATGATTACAGGTTGAGTAGTTAGAGGGAAGAAGCTATAGCCAAGTTGTAGTACAAGTCGTCATGGTAACATCTAACCTCATCACCGTGTGTTTGTGGAGTATTTGTTCAACATACCTTCAACAAAGCGCTGAGAGACCCAACTCAAATTCCCTGAAACTTATCGGGCCAATCCATATAAACTGCTTTTTAACAGGGAAGACATCTGAAATTTGTGGCTGATAGTGCAGAGAGCCAGAAGGACTAAATGTTGGCTATAGTGTTTAATTGGTTCTTCTTCTAGTGTGATAGTGTAGAGGCAATTTGTAATGGTGCTGACCCCTTAGAGGAAACCTGAATCCTGTTCCAATCTGCTGTCCCTGCACCTCTGAGAGTTAAATCATTATACGTGTTTGTATACATGTATATGAACCGTGAATTTTGTATTTAACTATGCGCTTTATACCCAGGAAGGTGGTTGGGGCCCCATCTCTAGATGGCGGGTAGCGACAGGACTAGGGGCAATGGAGCAAAGCTGGAGATGGGTAGATTTAGAGTGGATGTGAGGAGGAAGTTCTTCACCGTGAGAGTGGTGAGAGCCTGGAATGGGTTGCCCAGGGAGGTGGTTGGGGCCCCATCCCTGGAGGTGTTTAAGGCCAGGCTGGATGGGGCTCTGGCCAACCTGGTCTAGGGTGGGGTGTCCCAGCCTGGTTGGGGGGCTTGGAACCGGATGATCAGGTGGTCCCTTCCAACCCTGACTGATTCTGTGGTCCTATAACGTCTTCCCAGTGAGGGTGACGGGATGCTGGGGGGGCTGCCCAGGGAATTTGTGGAGTCTCCTTCTCTGGAGATGTTTAAAACCCGCCTGGACTTGGTCTAGGTGATCCTGCTGTGGTGTCGGGGTTGGACTGGATGAACTTTTGAGGTTGCTTCCAATCCCTAATGTGATTCTGTGATTAGCAGGCCAAGTTCAAGACAAATTATATCATAATGCATCATTAGTCTGAGGACAGTTGATCATCAACCGTTTGTGCTTAGATCACTTCCGTGGCCAAGTCATCATCTCTTCCTGTGGTAGATGGATCCATCATAGTGATCTGTGTTCTTGCATTTATTTCTTTTTGTAGTAACGTAATTACTGTGCTGCTGATCAATTAAAAGTTATGTAGATCTGAAGCTTAGGGGCACGCTTTAGTGTTAGCCTTGGGACAGTTGGGTTAACGGTTGGACTCAGACCTTGAAGGTCTTTTCCAACCTAAACAATTCATGATTTGGTGCTGTATTGTGGATGCAAAATATCATTCCTGTTGCACCGTTGTGCCAAGAGGAAGCTCTACGTGGACTGTTGCATGTTAGTTAAGATATTTGTTAACTATTGAAGGTGGCTGCAGAAGGCTGGAGCACACTGTGGTGAGGGTGGCAGCTGATGTTTTTGTTTGGTTTTTTTAATAATTGATTCATTATTGTACTGAGGCACCCAGCCACCTGCTGAAGCTGAGGAACTCAACTTGATCATGCAAACAGATAAATGCACAAACAGCTTTTATTTTTAGCCTTTTTATTTTCTTGCACATGCATGTATTTTTACAGTCAGCCCTGTGAGCAGTGTAATAGCTTTGTCACAGTTTTTTGAAGCAGCAGATATGAGCGTAGAGGAAGTCCTTGTACCTCTCGCTGCTGGCTGAGGAGGGCCAGGGTGCTGTAGGAATATATGGAGCTTTGTCAGGCATTTGTGACTTAGATGTAGCAAATGCTTTGGAATTTCTATGCCAATGTATGTACAGTATTTAATTTTTAATGCTGTTGTTCTTTTATAGCTGTTCATGAGGGGGCTTAACAGATTCTCCACAATCCTGTCGAATATCCTCAGCATATGGGAGGAACTGGGGAGAGGAGTTCGTGCTGGCATGATTGTGCAGTCATAGTGTTGTTTAGGTTTGAAAAGACTGTCATGTGCCAAGGCCACCGCTAAACCCTGCCCCTAAGCTCCACATCTACACAACTTTGAAACATGTTCAGGGATGGCAATTCAGCCCCCTCCTTGGGCAGCCTCTTCCAAGGCCTGATGACCCTTTCCAGGAAGGTTTTCCTCATGTCCAGCCTAAACTTCCCCTGGCACAACTTGAGGCCACTTCCTCTGATACTATTGCTTGTTACTAGTGAGAAGAGACCAACTCCCACCTCTCTCCAACCTCCCTTCTCATAGTTGTAGATAATGAGGTTTGCCCTCAGCCTCCTTCTCTTTGGACTAACCAGCCCCAGCTCCCTTAGCCACTCCTAGCAAGATTTGTTCTCCAGACCCTCCTCAACCTCATTGCCTTTCTCTGGACCTACTCCAGCAACGTCAATGTCTTTTGTGTTGTGAGGTGCCCGAACTGGAACCCAGTACTTGAGGTGTAGCCTCACCAGTGGTGGATGATGTCTTAAAAGCCCCATGTGTTATTGTCTCCCTGGTTTTTTTGTCCTTATTTTAATAAAGATAAGGAACTTGCAGGTGTGTTGATGCTTAATTTGCTAATGTTTGGAGTCTGCTACAGAAATGCAAATTAGTATTGGTTTACTAATCAAATCTTGCTCTGCTCCAAGGCATAGAAACTGATGAATTAGTAGCAAATGCGAAGGTGGCTGAAAAAACTGATAGTGCTGTGCAAGTTCCTTGAGTTCCCACTTCCCATTTCTTTCTTCTGCTTCCACTGTGTCAGATGTTTAGAGTTGTCAGGGTGATCAAGGACCCAGTATGGTGCTTATATGAGACACAAGCCTGATGCTGTGGCACAGTGGCTTGGAATATGGGGAGGTGCAACCTCTGCTCATAACCTTTGTCTCAAACAGAGCAGATCATAAAATGTCAAATAGTGCAGCTCTGCCACTGGCATATGCTCAGTTCAGTATGGCACAAAGCTCCCAATTAGATGGAGCTTTTCCCTCAGAAAGCTCACCTCAATTTATTTTTTTTCAAATGGGTGAAGTAGGCATGGTCTGTCACTCTCAGTTGGATCTTTAAAAACCAAGTGCAGTATTTCTAGCTCTTCTCAGACATTGTCCACAAGTGCTTCATGTTCAGTTGGGCTGATGCCAGGTTTAATGTACTATGTGTACCAAAAGCATAAAAACCACAGCTTTAATTTTAGCTTTTGCAACAACCATTACTGATTTTTCTTAGTCTGCTATCACTCTGATTGCTTTTTCCCTGCAGGAGTTTGGAGGAGGATCTTTACAGTCTTTTAGTGTGGCTAGAGACTGTTTATGGGAGCAAGAGCAGTAGATCAGACATCTCTACAGTGACCAAACTCTCCATTTGTAGAAGCTAAATCAAGCACACAGAGTTATTTGTGAATTCCTGTCTTCAGCACTGTCTAGTATCCTGTGATGAATGCTAGTGTTACCAACAGACTCGAACTGTCTTTCAAGAAACTTGAGCTTTATAAAGACCTGAAACAGGAAAGGACTGTTAGAGTTAGCTGAACATGCCAGAAGTTGTGAACATTCATTTTGCTATGCTTGTATGCTGCATGAATAGAACTCTGGACTTGAGCCAAAAAAGGGAAGAGGTAGGGGAGAGTAACAGCATAACTAGGAGTTATGGTACGTAGACAAAGAGACGGAAGACCTAACAAAGGGAAGGAACAGGGTATGGTGCAGAAGAGCCAACCAGCATGGACTGGGGTGTGCACAGTGCTCCAGTCATGGAGTCTGCTGATCCCTGCCTGACAGCTGTGTCTGCTAGCATTGTAGTTTGGCTGTCCATCTTTTATTTTCAACCCTTGGGGCCAAGGAGGTATGTATAATCATGGCTTTTGGCCAGGTGGCTCATAGCCCTTGGAGTGGAGCAGGATACCCTTCCATTGTGCTGGTGTAGAACAGTGTGGCACTAGGTGGAGCCTCTTGTGGGTATTTTTTTCCTCCTCTGCCTCTTTTGCTCCTTCTGCTGAGCCTCCTTTCATTCAATGACAATCTATTTTGGGTTCTGCTTTGAAACTTTACCTGCTGCTAGTGTTGCTCTTCAGAGACCTGCATCTAAGTAGGGAAGAGACTTAAAAGCCCCAGGAGTTCTCCACTCCCTCTTAATAGTTAGCATTGTAAGTGAACTATTCTGTCTGATTAGAAGGAGGCTGAGGGGGAGGCCTTCTCACTGTCTACAGCTGCCTGAAAGGAGGTAGACTTAGGTGGGTGTTGGCTTCTTCTCACAAGTGACAAGTGATAGGACAAGGAAATGGCCTCAAGTTGTGCAGGGGAAGTTTAAGTTGAACATGAGGAAGACCTTCCTGGAAAGGGTCATCAGGCCTTGGAAGAGGCTGCCCAAGGAGGGGGTTGAATTGCCATCCCTGGATGTGTTTCAAAGTTGTGGAGATGTGGAGCTGAGTCACATAGCTTAGCAGAGGCCTTGAGATAGCTGGGTTAGGGATTTGACTCATCCAAACTAAACAATTCTATGATTCTATGTAGTATGTGATGTATTCCTAGTTAGTCTTCATTGTAGATTTAACCTTGGCACCCTGGATTTTCTAAGGACTGTCATGGCTTGAGCATGATTTTACATCTAACTTCGGTTGCCAATCCTCAGCCATATTTTATACTTCAGACTTTACTTCATCTTAATGCTGGTGCTTAGTCTTCAGAAACCTTAGTTAAGCTTTGGCAATATTCAAAAACTATCCCATAGCCTTCAGAGAGACTATTTTCAGTCCTCCATGTCTTTTTGTTCCAGCTTCAGCACACATGTGCTGGGGCTTGTTCCATTTCACCAGTTTGCCAAGCAGAGCTAGAACGTGCTTTCCTGACATGCAAGCAAATAACTAATTTGTAACAATTACCTTCAGAAGAATTTTTGTGACTGGCTCCTAAGATGTGTTAACAGGCTCCAAGTTTTATTGTAGCAGGTGGTTATGGAAATAACTGGCATTGATGTCAGCAAACTGGTGCAAAACTTTTTGCATCCACAAAATGTTTGGTAACTTTTGTCTTGATGTCATTCTTCATAAGAGATGTGTCTAGGAAATGGCTAAACCTGATGAATAGGGGTTATTGCAAGTATGTTTTTGTAACTGAGATGGAGCTTGAGATTTTTGCATTATGGCTGTTACTCTGCTTGTTTCCAAGCTTAATTTTCAAGCTTCATATAAGCTTAATATTAACTCGGTGTGTGTGCTAATAAGATTACTGCTATACTAAACTGTCTTCTGCTGATGAATGTCACTTTTGTTACCTAGAGGAACAGAGTAAGTTGAATTGAAGAACAAGGGTAAGGAAAACAAAATTAGCTCCAAACTTAAGAACAGAAGTAGCATGTTCCCTTGTTTTTCAAGATGAAACGCAGCTTTTAAGTAATGCTTAGGAACAAACTCTGTTTTCTGACATCTCACTCTTAATTAGTCCATGCCTATAAAAACCCATAATTCAGCTCATTTTGTGGAACTGAACACAGATTCCACTATATGAAAGGTAGTCACAACTCTGTTCCTGTCCTGTGTTCAGATGAACGTGTGTAACCTAGTAGATTTAACCCAGGAACAGATTGGGCTGAAACTGACTAACAGGTAACTGAAGTTTTTGAATAATTCTGAACAATTGAGTGTTGGAGTTGCTCCACACTGGACATGAGTATCCACTGTATTCAATGGCACATTATTAGTGCTTTTTTCATTCCCCCCATCTCAAAATTCTACTAGACACAGAGCCAACACTAATAAACCTCTACGAAACCATTCTTTACAGAGGCTGTGACCACTGTGTAGATTTCTCGCCTCTGCCTCTCCCAGATGACAGTTCTCAATTGCTGATGCTAGCCTGGTGCTGGTGTGGATGTGGCTTAACCATATGGTCTCACTCTGACTTTTCTCACAGTGTTGAAAAAGGTTGTCCTGTCTGCACTGGCAGCTAACTGATCTGAACCCATTGTTGACAGCCACCACCATCAACAGGTCCTTTGTCCTCTGGGAGTGTGGCTTTTGGTAATGTATCGTAAATCCAAGCGGAAGTGTGGTTACAATCTTGCGGTTCTTGGAAATGGTGAGTTTATAACTACACAGTTGCTTTCAGAGAACAAACTTTTCTACTTGCACCTGAACTTCCTTTCTAGATGAGAAAATTGGAGAACCCAGTAACTACTTCTAGAATTACCTTAAAATAGACTGTTCTTTACCTTTTTAAGATGCTGGTTGAAATTAGTTGCTGGAAGTACAAGTGTACAACAGTAAAATCTATTAGTATTGTCTTACTGTTACTGCCCATGAGGATTGTCTCTAAACTGTCAATTTTTTAAAGTGATGATGGAATGCTTTTAAGTTGTTAATTCTTTCTACAGCAGCCTCCCATAGCTTTTACGGAACTGCACCTCTCTCCCCAGATCTGCTTTGTGCAGCCCTGCACTCTTCTTTGCTCTAGACCTGCTGACCAGAGAACTGACTTTTTTCCATTAACTGACTCTCCTCATTAACTTGAGAGAAACAAACTTAATTGCTGGAGTTTTCTAAGAGGTTCAGAGAGCTGTGTCTTAAGTTCTGTCATTAGACTGGCTGCACACCTTTGTGATGTGGTAGGCTTGACATTCTTGCCTTGTTTTCCATGGCTTTGTGAGTATATCAGTGACTTACTCTTTTTCCTTAGCCCTCTGGTTTGAGGACACCACCTACTGCCTCCTCTTGCTATTGCTTGCACCAAGGTAGAATGTGGTGGTTTGAGAAAGTCAGCTTTTCCTTGCTTGGACCAGTTTGGTGGTATGAGAACATCAGTTTTTCCTTGCTTGGACTCGTTTTCATCTCAAGTTAATGCTAGTGAAACTGAGAGCACAACCTCAAGTACAATGGGTGTGGTTAATACTGAGAATACTTTTGGCCTATAACTTCAAAAATGTTTTCACTTTTGTTTTACATCTCAGGGCACTGGAGATGCTAATCATCATCATAATATTTTTCATGATCAAAGGTATCAGTACTTCAATGGCTGCTCTTTTTGTTTCAACTGCCAAAGTCTTAAAACTGGTTCTGAGCTGTCAGTACAGTGGTTAACAGCCCAAAACACTTTATAGAAAACAACCACTTCATTATTTATTTCATACGAGTTTCTTGTCTTGACTTCATGCTGTGTATTTATTTTAGTTCCTGATCAGCTGTGTATTCCACCATACCTCTTTGTTCTGTTAAGTTTCTGTCATGAGTGAATTTTTAATTCAAAATTCCTGAACTCTGCCAGTGTATTTCAAGCTCAACAGATAGCACAGTATAGCCTAGAACTTTTAACAACAGTGTGGTATTAAAGGTTTGTTTTAAGAACCCAAGTCTTGTTTGTTAGGAAGAAGTTTCTAATGAAGTATGGTGGGTGAAAGGGGACTTTCTCTGTTCAAATACTTGTGTGTAAGCCAGAATACTGCTCTGCCATCATCTATCCACCTGCTTATGCCCTCATAAAAGGCTATCAGGTTTGTCAAGTGTGACTTTCCCTTTGTAAAGCCATGCTGACTGTCCCTAATGACTCTCCTGTCCTGAATGTGCCTGGAGACAGCCTCTAGAACAAATTGTTCCATCACCTTTCCTGGGATGGAGGTGAGGCTGACCGGTCTATAGTTACCTGGGTCCTCCTTCTTTCTCTTTTTGAAGATTGGAGTGACATTTGCTATCCTCTAGTCCCTAGGCACCTCTCCCAATTCCCTTGACTTAGAAAAGACGGAGAGTGTCTTGGCAACGACTTCCACCGTCTCCCTTAGAACACATGGGTGCATCCCATCTCGGCCCATGGATTTGTGTACAATCTAGTTTGATGAACTTATCTCTAACCCAGTCCTCATTAACTAAGGTAGGCTTGTCTCTTACCTAGACTTCCTCTGGAGTCTCAGCAGCTGTCATGATATCAAGACAGCCCCCAGAAGTATAGACAGAGGAAAAAGAGATGTTCAGTATCTCTGCTTTCTCTGTGTCCTCTGTCTCCAGGGTACCAGTCTCATTCAGCAGGGGGCCTACATTGCCTCTAGTGTTAGTTTTACCTGCTATGTATTTGAAGAAGCCCTTTTTGTTGCCCATGACCTCTCTTGCAAGGTTTAATTCCAAGGAGGCCTTGGCTTTTCTAGTTGTATCCCTACATTCTCTCACCAGAGCCTTATAATCACCTCAAGAGGCCATCCGCTCCTTCCATGACATATAGGCTTTCTCCTTTTGCAATTTGCCCAGCAGCTCCCTGTTTAAACACAGAGGTCTTCTGGCTCCCTTCCTTCTTTCCTGTTGGTATGCTCTTTTCTTGTGCTTCAAGAAAGTAGTTTTTGAATGTTAACCAGCTACCCTGAGCTCTTTTACCTGCCAGTACCCTGTCCCATGGGATTTCCCCTAGCAATTGTTTCAAAAGGCCAAAGTCCAGGGTTGTGATTCTGCTAGGTATTCTGTTCCTACCACACGAGACCCTGAACTCCACCACGTCACGGTCACTGAAGCCAGAGAGTGGTGGTCAGTGGGAAAGAGTCTGGTTGGAGGCCTGTATCTAGCAGAGTGCCCCAGGGGTTGGTGCTGGGACCAGTCCTGTTCAATCTATTCATTGATGACTGGGATNCTTAATGATTCTATGATTCTATGATTCTAAGTTTGCTGATGACACAAAGCTGGGTGGTATCGCCAATACCTCTGCAGACTGTGCTGCCATTCAGCGAGACCTGGACAGCTGGGCAGAGAGAAATGTAATTAAGTATAGCAAGGGTAAGTGTAGAGTCTTGTATCTGGGCAAGAACAACCCCAGGTACCAGTATAGGCTGGGGACTGACCTGTTGGAGAGCAGTGTTGGAGAAAGGGAGCTGGTGGTTGTGGTGGACAGTGGGATGATCATGAGCCAGCAGTGTGCTCTTGTGGCCAAGAGGGCCAACAGCATCCTGGGGTGGATCAGAAGGGGGGTGGTTAGCAGATCAAGAGAGGTTCTTCTTTGCCTCTACTCTGCCCTGGTGAGACTACACCTGGAGTACTGTGTCCAGTTCTGGGCCCCTCACTTCAAGAGGGATGTGGAGCTGCTGAAAGCAGTCCAGCGTAGAGCAGTGAGGATGATGATGTGGAGCACCTCCCTTATGAGGAGAGGCTGAGGGAGCTGGGTCTTTTTAGCTTGGAGAAGAGGAGACTGAGGGGTGACCTCATTAATGTCTATAAATATGTGAAGTGTGCATGTCAGGAGGATGGAGCCAGGCTCTTCTCAATGTCATCTAGTGCTAGGACAAGGGGCAGTGGTTATAAGCTGGAACATAGAAGGTTCCACATCAGTATGAGAAGGAACTTCTTCACAGTGAGGGTGACGGAGCACTGGAACAGGCTGCCCAGGGTGTTTGTGGAGTCTCCTTCACTGGAGACGTTGAAGGCCTGCCTGGATGTGTTCCTGTGTGACTTGGTCTAGGTGATCCTGCTGTGTCGGGGGATTGGACTAGATGATCTTTTGATGTCCATTCCAATCCCTAATGATTCTGTGAAATTCTTGTTCCTTAAGAGTTGTGGAATGTACTTGAAACCGGTGGCTTGATAAAGCTCTCAAATGTACCTTCCAGTTTATTTCTTCAGACAAACAGTCTGCAAGTTAAATAACTGACACTGAGTGTTGACTGTGGCAGCACTGTAATTATTCTGAAGGTCTGGGACTTATCCAAAATCAGAGCAGTGAGTTAAGTTACACATCTAGCCCAGTTCTGCTGTAGTGCAGTCTCACTTAGGTAGGCTGATAGCAGTCTTTCTTACACTGGTTAATGCAGTTGTCTCCAATCCAGCAGAATCCTTACATGCACCTGCATAACTGTGCTCAGGTATTGGGTTTGGTGAGGTGACCTGGTCGGTGAACAAAAACAGAACTTGGACTTCAGTTTCTTTTCCCTTTTGTACTATTTTTTAAGCACAGTACATCTAAAGAGTCCTACCACTTGATATAATTGATCATCAGTTAAACAGGTGAGGTACAAACCTCTCTTTTAGCTGTGTGAAACATTGTGAAGGCTTAATGTAATAATAAAAAGAGAGAACTCAGGTGCCAGGAAATAGTCTTTCTGCCCTGGCCAGTTCTGTGCCAGCCACGGAATGATGCAGTTTAATTTTTTTTTAACGATGGCTTAATTTAGATTATCCTTCAAATGTGTTGAGTTTGCTCACATGCAAACTGGTACAAGTTTACTTGTTACTGATACAAGTTCTTTTCTGACATGTTATTAAATTTTACTTTCAAAATGAAGGTCACAGATGAGTTCTGAAGTATTTTTACTATTTTTATTCTTTTTTTAAATTTTTCTGCAATTGCAAGGAATCTATTTCTTCTAACAAGAAAAAAAGCCTCTGTCCGCTTGAAAGTGGTTACTGGGAGAAAAATGCTTCACTTCAGAAACTAATGGTTATTGGAACTGATAAACTCTTTGTGTTGGTTTGTAATGTTCAATGATGTTGACAGCATTTTGGGATGGTTTGGTGCTGGTGACTTTGCAGCTTTTTGTCCTAGCAGTGATGTTTACAGACAGTGAACAAATATTATAAAAGAAAGAGGTTAAAGCAGGGTAAGCGTGTGACTGTGCTGTGTTTATTTATATCGTTCAGAGTTTATTTTGAGGACACGTAATTCACACACTTCCATTGGTGAAATGCTGGAAGTACAGAAAGACTTCAGAGTTTAAGAGATTAAGTACAAGAGTGGCTGTGAAGCCTTCACTTTGTTTAGAGAATGTATTCTGCAGTTGGTGTTGGAGTTGCTCAAATGAGACTGAACGTGCTTAAGATGAGTTTTTGAATGACTAAATTAAATGCATTGAGGCAACACATGCTGCTATAGGCAATGACTTAACCTTTCAGTCTAGTGGGCTTCCTTAAAGATTATATTGGTTGGTGTTGAGGTTTTTTTTTCTTTGGTTTGCATTGGTCCAGGAGCTAGACTGTAGTCAGATGTCTCTGCTGAGTGGCTAACAACATCTTCGCTTGTGACAGTTGGGTTAATAGTTGGATTTGATGATCATTTAGGTTGGAAGAGATCTTTGTGTTTTTTTTATGCCAGCTTGGTTGTCTGACACTTTGTACCCTCTGTAGCCACACATGAGTGACATGAGCCGCCCTTGAGCTGAAGGTCAAGTAATGACAAGCAGTTAATTGAATGTTAGCAAGAGTGCTACAGACTTTTATGAACAAAGAGAAAAGGACACTGAGGGGAGGCCTTCTCACTGTCTACAGCTGCATGAAAAAAGCTTGTAGAGAGGTTGGGGCCTGGTCTCTTCTCACAAGTAACAAGTGATAGGACAAGAGGAAATGGCCTCAGGTTGCACCAGGGGAAGTTTAGGTTGGACGTGAAGAAAACCTTTTTCCTGGAAGGGTTCATCAAGCCTTGGAACAGGCTGCCTAGGGAAGGGTTTGAATTACCATCCCTGGATGCGTTTCAAAGTTCTGTAGATCTGGAGCTTAGTGACATGGTTTAGCAGTGGCCTAGGACAATTGAGGTAACCGTTGGACTCTAGCTTGAAGGTCTTTTCCAGCATGAATGATTGTATGATTCCAGTCAATGTCAGCCTGAGAGAGCTGATCTATCCCTAAAATCTTGAAAAAGTTACTTCTGAAGAGCCAGATTTCTTGGAATTAATCAGTCCGCACTGAACTGCTGACTAAAAGTTGAGAGAGCGAGCTCTTCCATGCTAGACTATTACGGTTAACTTTGCAGTACTAGAAGAACAGGAGATAAGGGTGCTTGAATATGGTAGTCAGTTGATAGCCTCTGTGATTATATCAAATGAGCACTGTTGCTTGAAGTGGAGGCTTCTGTCAACCGCTTAATCTTGAGAGAGGAAGTAGTCACAGAATCACAGAACATTACGGATTGGAAGGGAGCTTGGAAGATCATCTAGTACAATCCCCCTGCCAGATCAGGATCACACAGATCAAGTTGCACAGGAGTATGTCTAGATGAGTTTTAAATGTCTCCAGGGAAGGAGACTCCACAACCTCCCTGGGCAGCCTCTTCCAGCTTCCAGTGTTCTGTCACCCTGACTGTGAACAAGTTTCTTCTCATATTGATGTAGAACTTCCTATGTTCCAGCTCACACCCATTGGCCCTTGTCCTTTCACTGGATGACACAGAACAGCCTGGCTCCATCCCCCTAACACAGGGGTCCTCAAATTTTTAAACAGGGGGCCGGTTCCCTGTCCCTCAGACAGTGTCGGGGGCAGGGCTGTAGTTTGTGCTGCCTGGCTTGTCCTGCCTGGGAGCAGGAGGGAGAGACAGGGAGCCGCCTGCCTCAGCCTGGCCACACTGGCCTGCAAGCTAAAGAAACCCAGCTTCCTCCAACCTTTCCTCATCAGGTAGATGTTCCACTCCATCACTGTGCCTCTGCAATGGACTGTCTCCAGCAGTTCTGTGTCCTTTTTGAACTGAGGGGCCCAGAATCTGACAAAATATTCCAGATGTGGTCTCACCACGGCAGAGTAGAGGGGGAGGAGAACCTCTCTTGATCTGCTAACCACCCGCCTTCTGATCCACCTCCTGATGCCGTTGGCCGCCTTGGCCACAAGAGCACACTGCTGGCTCATGGTCATCCTGCTGTCCATCAGGACCCCCAGGTTCTTTTCTCCTACACTGCTCTCCAACAGGTAAATCCCCAGCCTATATGGTACCTGAGCTTGTTCTTGCCCAGATGCAAGACTCTACACTTACCCTTGTTGTAGTTCATGAAATGTCTTCCTGCCCAACTTTCCAGTCTCTCCAGGTCCTGCTGAATGGCATCAAACGTGCTGACAGTGCATTCTAATCCAAGTCGTTAATGAATAGATTGATTGAATAGTACTGGTCCCAGTACTGACCCTTGAACTCCACTAGATACAGGCCTCCAACTAGACTCTGTGCCATTGACCACTACTCTCTGGCTTCTATCCTGCAACCGGTTCAAAATCCACCTCACTATCCAATCGTCTAGACCACACTGCACCAGTTTGGCTGCAAAGATGCTGTTGGAGACTTGTTTAGTGCTTTACTGAAGTAAAGACAACCCCATTCAATGCTCTGCCATCATTTATCCACTTGGTTATGTCCTCATAAAAGGCTATCAGGTTGGTCAAGCATGACTTCCCTTTGGTGAAGCCATGCTGACTGTCCCTAATGACCCTCCTGTCCTTGATGCACTTGGAGACAGCATAAAGAACAAATTGTTCCATTACCTTTCCTGGGATAGAGGTGAGGCTGACCAGTCTGTAGTTACCAGAGTCCTCCTTCTTACCCTTTTTGAAGATTGGGGTGACATATGCTTTCCTTCAGTCACCAGGCACCTCTCCTGATCCCCACGACTTAGAAAAGATGATGGAGAGTGGCCTAGCAGTGACTTCCACCTTCTCTTTTAGCACTCACAGGTGCATCCAATCGGAGCCCATGGATTTGTGTACATCCAGTTTGCTCAATTGATCCCTAATCCAGCCCTCATCAACCAGAGCAAACTCTTCCTCTTTCCTGACTTCCTCTGGGGCCTCAGTGATCTGGGGCTCATCAGGACAGTCTCCAACAGTATAGACGAAGGCAAAGGCGGTGTTCAGTTTCTCCACTTTCTCTGTAGCCTCTGTCTTCAGGGCACCCACCTCATTCAGCAGGGGGCCTACATTACCTCTAGTTCTAGTTTTACCTGCAATGTATTTGAAGAAGCCGATTTTGTTGCTCTTCACCTCTCTTGCAAGATTTAATTCCAAGGAGGCATTGGCTTTCCTAGATGTGTCCCTACGTCCTGTGACTAGAGTCTTACAATCACCCCAAGTAGCCATCCCCTCCTTCCATGACCTATAGACTTTCTTCTTCCTCTTGAGTTTGCCGAGTCTTGCAGTCTGAAAATTACCAGAATTTTCAGATGTATAGGTTTGTGCTTTCATGAGGAAAAAGGTGCATTTGGCTTTAAGAGAATCATCCCAGGTACCTGCCCTGGCGGGCTGTGGGCTAGGTGACAAGATAAAAGGGATTGATCATTGTGGCCTTGCCTCTTTTGGCTGGGGTCTTCCTCCTGGCACTGGACTTTGGCTCTGGCACCCTCCCCCNCCCCCCCCCCTCCCCCCCCCCCCCCCCCCCCCCCTTTCCAGGGTGGGGGGAGAAGACAGGATGAGACAGCTTGTGGTGGCTTGCAGTGGCTTGCCGTGGCCAGGGAGGTGGCCTGGGTCTGACTGGGACTGGTCCTGGCTTCGACCCAGCCCATCTCTGAGCTGGCACTGCACACTGGAGCAACACGAACTTAGTGCCGATCTTCTCCCTCAACAGAACAACCATTCAGTGACCTGTGGTGGGCTGAAGGATTCTTCCCTTTCCCCCTGTAGCTGAGACAGGAGGAGAGAGGAGATGTGAGGGTCATGGAACCCTCTCAGCCACGTTTGCGCAGTTGGGGGGGGGGNAACTCTCAACCACATTTGCAGAGTGTGTGTGTGGGGCCCTGCTGATGCGGCCATGCGTTTGGTCTCCATCTTGAATCTCGCACATAGCTTGGGCCATGCAGCTGTTGCTGCCAGCTTAGAAAACGCACATCAGCAGGAAGAGAGACTGTTATTTCCACCACTGAGAAAAGCTGGGGATGCTCGAGTATTGGGGAGAGAAGGAGCCTTAAGAGAGGCATCTGAGTATTCCTTTGTGCTCAGCTGAAGAAAGCAGAAGGACTCAAGAATCCTTAAACCTTGGGCGTGAAAGACAGAGTCTGGGTTCTTAGCAGGAGACATGCTTTCAAACATTGAGGGATGCAGTTGAAGTGCTGAGGGATCAGACCAGCTCAATCAGTGTTTTGCTGAAGAATTAAACAGTTTGCCAGTCTGGACAAACGAGGGTACCAGTGTGACAGTGGTGACACAGGAATAATAGGGTGGTGGTACCCATCTCTATTTGACTGATATGTTCTTTCCCCAGGTCTCTAATGTAAAAAAACCAAGGACCAATATGATAGTAATCTCCCACTGTGTGTTTCTCAGAATGTGAGATGTGCAAATGTGATGGCATTTGTGACACAGTTTCTAGTTTGTGTGCACTAACTTGCTTAACCTTTTCTTCCTTTCTGTATACAGTTACAGAGTTAATAAACCCTTTTCCATTTCCCCTAAGCTATCCATTGTCTGGCAAATTCATAAAGACCTAACTGCTTTGTTTTCTTTTCCTTTATCTTTAATTGTGGTCTTAAACCCACCGCACCCAGAAGGTTCCCTGTTTAACCATGCAGGTCTTCTGGCTCCCTTTCTTGACTTCTTACCTGTCGGGATGCTCTGATCTTAAGCTTGAAAGAAGTGGTCTTTGAATGTTAACCAACTGAATGGGGCCTCTTTACCTGCCAGTACCCTGTTCCATGGGATTTCCCCTAGCAATTGCTTGGAAAGGCCAATGTTGGCCCTCCTGAAGTCCAGGGTTGTGATTCTGCTAGGTATTCTGTTCTTGCCAAGTGAGATCCTGAACTCCACCATCTCATGGCCACTACAACTGAGGCTGCCCTCAACCTTCACTGCTTCAACCAGACCCTCCTTGTTAGCGAAAAGAAGATCCAGCAGCACTCCTCTCCTAGTGGGCTCATCTACCATTTGCTTCAGGAAGATGTTGTCAATGCACTGGAGAAACCTCCTGGACTGTGGATGGCTCGTTGAGTAGGTCTTCCAGCAAATACCAGTGTAGTTAAAATACCTCCTGAGAACCAGGGCATGTAGATGTAAGGCTGCTGTCATCTGCCTGTAGAAGGTGGTCTGGTGGCCTGTAATAGGCACCCACAACAGTGTCACCCATGCCAGCCTGCTCCTTAATCCACACCCACAAACTCTCAACTCTCTCTTCATCTGCTCTTCATCTGCCTCTGGATGAACTTAATACTCTCTCATGTAAAGAGCAACTCCACCACCTTGTCTTGCTGGTCTGTCTTTCCTGAACAGTTCAAGTTCAAGTCATATGAGCTGTCCCGCCATGTCTGTGCAATTGCCACCAGATCATAATCTCCTGACCGAATACAGATTTCTAACTCCTCCTGCTGTGTGCATTGGTTTATAGGCATTTCGGAGAGGGAGCTGAGCACTCCGATTTCACCCTGGGATGATGTGAGGCCTCCTGGTCTTCAACAGTACCAGAGCACTGTCCCAATGGTGCACACCCATCTCCCTTCAAGTCTAGTTTAAAGCTCTCTGAATGAGCCCTGCTAACTCCTGTACCAGAAAAGCCTTTCTCCCTTCAGAGGTAAACCTTTCCCATTACCCAGTGTCAGGTCTGGTGTCTTATAAAACAGCCATTATCAAAGAAACCAAGGCACTGCCTATAGCACCAGTCTCATAGCCAGGCATTTGTGGACTGGATCCTTCTATTCCACCCCATGTCCTTATCTGAAAATGGAAGAAGAGAAAATTTGCTCCTCAGGCTACAGAATACAGCTTCCTCCCCACCTGTCTGGAAAATTAGTGGTGGGTAATAGTCAGTTGATTTTACCAGGTATGGGAGCATCCTAGTAATAACCCTGATTCATGTGCCAGGTAGACTGCAGATTTCCCTATGATGAGGGTCAACACTGCATATTGGGCCCTCAGTTCTTTTCAGGAGTGAGTTACCAATAACTACTACCCTTCTCTTTTTCTGTGTGGAAGAGGTTATATTACTGGAAGACATATCCAATTTATATGATTATGATAAGACCTCTGGAATAGGTTGCCTCTCATCTGTAGACTGAGTGTCTTCCAGGAGGCACTCGTATCTATTTCTCAGTGGCACCTAGGGAGATAATGCAGTTAAGGGGGGTACTTGCCTTCTGGCATAGCCTTGAACTTGCCTCTGCTCAGCCCTCTTACTTGGGCTTCTGTCTTCCATCTGAGAGGTGCAGGATACAGGATCCCCTTGATTCTGGGTGTTACTTGGCTATTGCCTGGAGTGCAGAGCCTGGTTCCACCAGTCTATCTCCATTTCAGTCTCCTGAATTCTCCTGAGCCTTTCTACTTCAGCTTGTAACCTTACAACCTTGTCTGTATTCTATTAACCAGACCCTTTGGTTAATAAATAAGTGCATGCTGTAAATCTCACAAAATGGTTTTCAAAACCGTGTAAATTACTTCTGTGTTCTGGATCACCTGGTACTGTTTAAAAAGTACTTAGTCGTGCTGCTGTCAGAACTGTGACTTTTGTGGCTGTTTGCTCTTTTTGCTATATTTGACCGCAGTGTTCCCTATTTCCTGAATAGAAAATTTTTTTCTTTGAGAGAGAATTAATAATTCTTTGCTGCTTCAGGTCTGCTTCTCAAGTGCAAAGTGCAAGATACTTTTGCATTTATCTCTGTGTGTCAGAGAAGTAACTGAAATGGGAAAGAATTGTAGATTTGTTTTTCTTTCATGACTGCTAATTCAGACCTAGCCCAATGTGTAACTGCTTAGCTAACTCTTGGTTTTGAGGTAACTTTGCAAGATGAGCTGATACATACAGAGAACTGGAGTCCTGACCAGACTCAGCTTTGCACATGGTTTTGGGTTTGGTTTTTTTTTTTTAAAGAAATTGAGCAATTTTTCCTTGAAAATATTGTGTGGGAAATAAGTGAACTTGTATTGAAGGATGAGAAATACCCTGAACTT
This sequence comes from Rhinopomastus cyanomelas, assembly GCA_013400115.1. Lineage (NCBI taxonomy): Eukaryota > Metazoa > Chordata > Aves > Bucerotiformes > Rhinopomastidae > Rhinopomastus > Rhinopomastus cyanomelas. The sequence continues at coordinate 150,948 of VXBP01003501.1, read as the reverse complement.
GTGTCCTCAAACCTCAGTTTTGGGAATTGAAGAACATTTTTTCATTTGTGAAGCTCCTTCCTCATTTGTAGAATTACTGAGTCAAATTACTGCTTTGCTAACGTAATTCCATTAGGGTTAGTGGCATGTTTTAATGTAACTGGAAATGCCATGAGACTGTCAGCTGAACGTTTTAATGCTGCCTAGCAGTGGTTGTACACTGGAACTCTTGCTTTGACTACCACTTCTGCCCTAGTGGCCACTGGTATGCCTCTGTTCAATCCATTTGAAGTTGGTTTTGTCACATGCTGTATTTTTATCTGATTTTTTTTCAGTGGTGTGCTCTGAGAGGACAAAAAGCAATACAGATTATGGAGAACATGGTTTGTTTCAAAAACAAATGTTGCCACTACCTTAATACAGAAACAGTTTTTGGTGTTTGTCAGAAGTAAGTCTTATATAACCCACACACTTGAGAAGATTTTTCCACTGTAACTAAAGACTCTACTAACTTAAATGTGCTATGCTCAGTGAGATAATTTTTCTTGTTTGAAGGTAACATTTGTGTACATAGCAAATTGGAAACTTGAAACTAGGGACACCTGGAAAACTTGTAAGTCAAGTGTTAAGCATAACCATTTTTTTTAGCTCTTCCTTAAAATGAGACCAGCGTCCCTTCGGGCTCTGTAGAAGTAGTACATTCCATCTCCATGGTTGAGGTAATTTATCCTTGGCTTTTTGGTGAATATATTTGGCAGGATAATCAGAAAATTGTGGAATAGTTTAGGTTGGAAGGAACCTCAGATCATCTAGTTGCAATCCTCTGCCGTGGGCAGGGACACATCTCACCAGACCAAGTTGCCCAGATCCCTATCCAACCTGGCCTTGAACGTTTGCAGGGATGGAGCAGTTACAACCTCCCCGGGCAACCTATTCCACTGCCTCAGCACCCTCACAGGGAGGGATTTCTTGCTTAGATCTAACCTCAAGCTCCCTTGTTTTAACTTGAAACCATCCCCCTTCTCAAATCACTAGAGTCCCTTGCATAAAGTCCCTCCCCAGCTTTCTAATACCAAATGCCTCATGTGGCAAGAGCCAATAGCATCTACCATCTCTCTCCTTGAACCTGCAAACAATAAATTGGATTCCCATCTTGACCACGGAGTAAAATTTGGGATTGGCATACACAGCGCTGAATCCTTTGTACTCTTTGGGATTTACATGGATTTAGATGTTAGTGCCTCCAGAGAGGTAAAGGAAAAGTGCAACTATTTTTATAAGCAGCAAACCTCTTAGCCAATTTGGATAAGAAGTGTAGGAAGTAAAGTACTGTTCCTCTCTGGATATGCGAGGTCACGCATTGCCAGTGTGACTATAAAGGAAGTAAAAAATGTAATGGGATGGGATTTTTTTTTTTAACAAACTCAAAGCAGGTAGGTACTCTGACAGGAGAAGTGGAAGAGATATTTGAGCCTTTTCCTGTTTGAATTGAATGGAAACTTCAGTATGCAAAAAGTTTGGTGCTTCTGTGAAAATACAAGTTGTATTACTATAAAAGCTAGTTCATACTCGTTAAGGACCATTTTTAGTGTATCTTGGAGATACTTCAGTGTATGTGTTCTGGAAACTTATTGCATGTGCAAAATAATCAATTCTTGTTCTGTTGGATTGTTGCCTAAAGTAGATTTTGTTCTGTACTTGAGCTTGTGTGAGACTGTGTAAAATAATCCTAAAAACATATATTGAATAATATCAGAAATACAGGGAGTGGCAGTAGGGAACCAACCATTTATGTAGATATGTGTAACATGTCCTGTTGGGCCACTCTGAAAACCTGACGCTTGGCTTGCAGAGAGTGGGCAGCTCTTCAGGGGTGTGTAGGTCATAATGCTTTTGTATCTAAATGCTGGAGATGGTATGTTCAGAAATAGCCAGGATTTTACTTTATGTAAAGAATGTACAAAGCTTGAAGTGAAGAGTGTAGTAAGACAGAATGTTTATTAGCGGTGACTTATGTTCAGATATGAACTGTGGACTCAGGGGGTTCCCATGCAGGGGTGAGGACAGCAGCATGGAGGTTCTCCAGCACTTTCTAAACTAGAATTGCAGATGAGCTGCAATCAAAATAGTGAGAGTCCAGGTCTAATAAGTGTGATGAGAAATTCATCATAAAGCAATGGGAAACTATTGGATAAACTTGGATTTTGTGCTTCATGAATTGCCTTATTTTAAGGTGCCCATTCATGTGGTGTAAGAATTACAGTATCACAGTATCACAGTATTACCAAGGTTGGAATCATCAAGTCCAACCTGTTACCACAGAGCTCAAGGCTAGACCATGGCACCAAGTGCCATGTCCAATCATGCCTTGCAGTTCCAGGGACGGTGACTCCACCACTTCCCTGGGCAAGCCATTCCAGTGGCCAGTGACTCTCTGAGTGAAGAACTTTCTCCTCACCTCAAGCCTAAATTTCCCCTGGCGCAGCTTGAGGCTGTGTCCTCTTGTTCTGGTGCTGGCTGCCTGAGAGAAGAGAGCAACCTCCTCCTGGCCACAGCCACCCCTCAGATCAGTTGAATAGAAACGACTGAATAATTTTAAACTTTGTCCATTTTAAGAGTTTTTTCTTTTCTAAAATGTGAGTGTGGGAATCCAGACAGCTACAGTTGAGTTTCTATAACTGAGCTCTTCTGTCCGTTCGTTACTAATCTGTGCAAGGTGTTTCTCAGTGCTGAAAGTGAGGTAAAGATGCATTAATATGACTGTCTTGACTTTCTATGAAATCTGTGATAAAAACAACTGACTGTACAGGAATGAAAACTTTCAGGTAATGCAGGTTCAGCTAGTTCTGCTGGAAGGCACGTTAAAAGTTCTGCAAGCAAGAAAACTATGTATTGGAAATTAATTCAAATTTGAACTCCCTTTATTTAGTGGAAACCATAATATCTGAAGCCCATTTAATCTGACTTCTGCTGTTCAGAGAATGCAGAACTACAGCAAAGAAGTTCTTAGAGGGGAGATGCTTTTGCATAGCCTTGGTTAATTCAACGTGCAGAAATTTCAAGATCCATAAGAGTTTTTTGAGAAATTAAAATTACTTCACAATTATGGTTTGCAGATACCTTGGAAATTCACTGTCTTAGAAGGGAGCCTGGTACAACTCCATCTGCATATTTATGACTTAGCAGGTGTCTCACATCAGTTTAGCCTTTTGGGAAATTCCTCTCTTGAGAGTAATGCCTCTTGGGATTTTAAGAATCCAGTATGTCTGATGCTTGAGGCTCTTCTAGAGAAGCCAGGTGAAGGACCATCTTGAGAGCAGCTCAATTCCGTAGTGTCATATTTGTGCAACAACTGCTGCCAATAGACTTCTGTAGTGTCAGTGCTGAATCATGTAGTGGATCACGTTTCTCTGGTGGAGCAGTTGTAAAACACAGGGTTTGCTGTGGCTCTCACCCTTTCAAGTGTTTAATCAGCCTGAAGGATCTTTGGTGTGGCTACAGCAAGCTCTCTGCAGTCATTTTGGTCAATTGTTTTATTTTAAGCAAATACTGAAGCAAGGAGTCATAGGAAGGCTAGGAACAAGCACAAAGCTCCAGACTGGTCTACAAGAGTGCTTGTCATCTGCAGTTCTCTGGCATTTCCTACACCTTTGGATTTCCTGAGGGAAAATGTGTCTGGAGAGGCTGTTTGATACTAAAAACTCCAGTTCTCTTGCAGTAATAGCTCTGCAACTGAGAAGTCAACTCTCACTTTGAGCAAGAGGTTCATAGGATCATAGGATGTTAGGGGTTGGAAAATGACCTCCTGAATTATCCTGTGATACTGTGAAGTACTTACTGATGAAAGGACTTGGCCTCCTGGAAATACCTAAGCATGCGGGACCATTGCTGGTCCTGTAGGCATTTGTTTGTTTCTGCCTGGGTCTGCTTCTACTCATAATAAGGTTGTCTACAAAATACATTCCTAGTCCTAGAATCAGAAATCTTCCATGTGCCTTCCTTGATGGTGTTTCTTCTCTAGGAAGTTGAAATTACTGAATTGGTTCAGTGCTAAAGGCCATGTGTGCCTGCTAATGCAGAGATCATGTTGAAGACAGTGTGCCAGTTGGGTTTTTTCCAGTCTGCAGGATGGGATCTGCACATGCTGAGTGACCCTGAGAAGAGTTTCCCTGGTGTAGCTGAGGGACCAGGCACACAAAGATCTAAAGGTGATAGTCTAGGACTCTTAAGACATTTCTCATTAGCTTTGTCTGGTGGCAAAATACGACTCTTGTCGTAGGAAATGGCTCGGTGGCATGATGGTTTGTTGCCTGTCTGTAACTAGACTACCACAGCTTCAGTGATGAATTGCTCCACAGTTGCCTAAGGATTGCCATGGTTATTGGATGACATGTGTTAGAGTTCACAAAACTCTTTGAAAGAGAATTTGCTTTGCCTTAAGAACTGGAGATTCTGCTTAGATCTTGTATTGAGCTGTCCTGCAAATACAATTATCTTCTCCTACACCCCTTACAGAAGTGGTCAATGTGGAAGAGTTTGTCAAGTGCCATCTAGTTTTCATGTCACAGAAACTTGAGACACAGAGGAGTGCTCTTCTCTGAAAGCTGGGTCTGCAACAATGGACCTTTGTTTGCTTGGCCCTTAACAAGAGTTTTCTTGCTTCTTGCCACAAGGCACCACACAGTAGTGCAGTGGATTAGATCATTTCCTTCCCTCCTCCTCTTCCTGCAGATTATTTGATTAACATTTCTATTGTATACTCTAATGAGCGTGTTCTTGGCTTCAGGCTGCACCCCCTTGCCCCATGATCTCCTTAAAACACTGTAGTATGAGTTTATTAACTGAGTAACATGGGAACTTCTTGCACAGAGATTACACGTGACATAACACAATGCAAGATTAATGGGGCTGGCAAATCAATCATGTTGCCTCTTTTCTTCTTACCCTGATAGACTTCTGGCAACACCCTAACAACATTTATGCTTTGCAATGCATGAAATATCAGTGGGATTTTTTGGGTACTGTTGACTTTGATCAGAGCTCAGCCACTAATTTTGTGGGAGAAGCAGTTAAGGAGACATACCATGCATGTTCAGCCTTTGATATGTTATCCACAGACATGTTTAAAATGTCCATCTTGAAATTTATCAGTAATGTAGGGGTCAGGTTGTCCCTAGGATGAAGAGTTTACCCTTCAGGCTTCTTGGCTGTCTACATGCTGGAGGACATAGCACTGCCCTTTGCTCCTGTCTGTCATTTTAAGTGATGCAGTTAAGAATTTGTTCCTCTCCAGAGCTCATCCTGATTGTCATGTGAAATCACTTAATTTTATCAAACTGTACAGCATCTGCTTGTGAGTCAGATGGCAGAACATGACGATACAGCCCTTTATTTCACTAACAGCTTTAGGAAAGAACCTCCCCTGCAGTTAAGCATCACTTCATGAAATTAGCAGCGCTACAGATTTCATTGTTTTGAGTCTGGCGTGGTCGCCAGCGTTTCTGCTCCAAGAAAAAGCAGCTTGCCTAGTGACAGCACACTCGAGGCTTTTACCTCTAGGTCTCCAGGCAGAGTGCGTGGTGCTTATGCAGAGTGGGAATTGTTAAACCCTCCTTGATAAAAGCAGGAACAGTATGAACACAAGCAGAGCCAAGGCTGTGAGTAAACACAGGGAAACAAAGTGTTTTAGATGACCACTGAGGGTGAGGCTTAGAGACAGCAACATAGTGCTGTGACTAGGGGTAAAATAACCCCCTCAAAATCTGCTTTAATATGGGGCATGTTTAGCTATGAAAAGGTAATTATGTGGTCTATTTGCCCTGTAGCAGAAGATGGCATTCCAGAATGCTAAACCTGGACTCTGAATGGTAACATCTGTAATGTGAGAAAATTGTGGAGCTTGAGAAACGGATTAGTTTTAAGTTCTACTTTTCAGTTCTACTTTTCAGAACAAGCATTTCTGAAACAGTTCAACTTGAGTATTATTGCTTGTGTGAGGAAAGTAAAGCAGACTAGGAGTGGTCATACCAACAGGACTTAGTGCTGCACTTACATACCTGACTACAGAGCACCTTTTGTGCCTCTTGTCACTGTATCTATGTGTTAAGCGATACTAATACAGTCCCTTAAAAAAGAAAAACTCACCAAACAACCACAAACCCAAACCTTTAGGCCTGATTAAAATGGAGTTAAAGCTGTCAGCCTTGTATAGGCCATGACAAAGTATAAAATGCTTGAGTGTGGTGAGGAAGGTGGACTTGGGCAGATCTTCCAGCCCATTAAAAAAGCTATTTTAAGATTACATAAGGTAACAGTGGAAAAGCTGGGTTCTTGTGCTGGTAGCATGAGGCCATTGATTTTTGTCGGAGAGGAGGGCTCAATATTTTATCTCAAGATGTGGCTTGATGAGTCTGTCTTTAGTGATGATATTGATTTGAGAAGGTTCTTATCCCCTCACTTACACTGACATTTACAGAATAAACCCATGAGATAAGTAAAGTTACTTGGCTTAGAAGAGTTGGGGTTTCTGTGTTGGTTTGGTTTTCCTAAGCCCTTTATCACCTCAGAAATCTGAGAGCTGTGAGAATAACCATCTCAGATAGGGTGGTTTGGTGGGTTTTTTGGTGGCCAGAAGAGCCAGGAACAAAGGAGCACCTGTACGTGGACGGTTTTCCACACCTCTCAGTGTTCAGCAGTTGTGGCTCAGTTACTTCTGTGGAGCAAAGCAGTATCTTTGTGCTTAGTAATCTACGGGGGGGGGGGGGGATTTACCTCTGAGCCTATGTATAGTTTTATTACCCAGAATATCCCGGACAAGGTGGTGTGTGGTTGACTATGTGGCTGTGTCATGAGCTGAACTGGGAAACAGATCCAGCTGTAATACAACTAAGTGGGTAAACCACCTTCTAAAAATGTGGACAGATGTGGGAACATAGCCCCTGAAGCTGCACTTGCAAACTTTAGGTGATGAGCCAAGGAAGGAGCTGCAGAAACAGGGGCAACAGTCGCCTGTAGAAACATGGAGATATGAAATGTCAGCCTTTGTCTACATCACTCGAGCCAGGGTAACTGCGCATCACCTTCTTGGCCTGCTACAACCATGATGTAAAACTTGGTGTAAAGGTTAAGCTGCTGTATCTTGTCACACTTGTAGCAGCCTTGGAGCATTTGCATGATCAGTTCAAAGAGGTGATAACTTGAAAACTGTGGGAACTCCATCACTGTTTTATGCCTTAGGTATTAAAATTATCCCACCCACCACTTGATGAAGTTAGTGGAGTAAGGAATGAGCTCAGAACCTGGTCTGGCACGTGCAGATTTGCCTCTCCATGTGTGCATCCTACAGGAGTGAGCTGTTGGAGCATCATTGGTTGTGGGGAGTCCAGGACACACTGGTGGGGTGTGTAGTGTTTCCAGGTTTGTAGCATTCGTGGGAGTTGAGAGGTGGCAATGCTTGAAGAGTCACTGCTGGTTTAATTCTCTCTGTATTAAGAAACCAGTTTTTGTGTGGGAGGTGAGGGAAGCTAGTTGGGCTAATAAATTATGATTACAAAAAAAGAAGAGAAGAATAAAGACGCTATCGCATGCCTGGGTACAGTTATGTAAGAAAAGCGGGGAAGGAAATAGATGAGCATCTCTCAGAGAACCTCATCTCTAGAACTGCCGGGGAACAGGGCTGCAGGATCGTTCTCAACACACCCTCTGCTTCCTTTCTTCCTTTTTGGGGACAGAGATGGATGGATTTCTGAGCAGCGAGCAGGATACGGGCTGTGGGTGCAGCCAATGGCATAGGACGCAGCAGTGTTTACCTAGCTTACGCAAGGCACAGCCAACCCCTCTTTAGTCAGAAGGCTCTACCCACGGCTTAAGTAAAAGCACACAGAACAGAGGATCTCAGTCTCACAGTCGCTGAGGGTTTTAAAGGAGTTGGTGGGTTTTGGCTGGTTTTAAACAAGACCAAGGGGTGGATTCTTCTCCACTGCGTAGAAATACTGAAAGGACAGAATGAAATACTGGTAAGTGCTCTGCTTGCCGTTGCTTGTCCCTTCTAGTCTTGGATTGTTTCAGTCTCTCTTCAAAGCTTCCTCAGTTGTGTTTTTCTGTGGGAAGTTGAAAGATGTTCAGGGATGCGTGGTGAAAAGGAAATCTGAGAACAGGAAGGGTGTCTGCAGACTGCCCTTGCACATGAAATAGGAAGAGGCATTCAAAGTGCAGATCGCAGTAAGTGCTTCTTGCTCCTGAGATGTCAGTCGTCTCATTGTTGTGGTGCAGAGCAAGATGCTTTGCAACTGTCATCATTACTTGACATGATCATCCTGAGAGGAACCTCTCACAGAATCACACAGAATCACAGAAGCTATTGTGTTGTCTGACGCATTCAACTGATCATTTCATACCTAAACAAGCCTCAGGAAGTTGGAGGCTTGTAGAAAGGAAAAGGGTGAAGTTGAGATCTGTGGAGTGAGAAGTCATTGTGGTTTTCTGCAAGCACCGAGTCCTCTGCTCTGGGTTCTAGCTCAGGTGTGTCTTGCAGTTCATCTCCCTGGGCTCAATCATCAAAGCATGAAAAGTTCCATCTGGCTGTGTGATGACCCCTTTAAACAAAATGCCTCTGTTTTGGCATAAAATCTTCATATGGAAGTTGTGCTCTGTCACCAAATCTTGGGGCTGCTTATTTTTCAGGTATTGCCATGTTATTTGTCTGAAAGCAGTAAAAAGGGTAATTTTAAAGGATCCTGACTGCAGAGTTCTCAGTATCAAACTGTACTTTTGTCATGTTTTGCGAATATAGTTCAAAGTGTTTTTTGCTTTCCTGCTTGTACTTTTGCAAGGTGCTCTCTGAAGATGCAACAAGGTAATGAACTCTGAGTAGAACTTGCAGAACACTGTTTCATGGTTCATGCATTACAGTCATAGAAATAATTAGATAATCTGAACCTTGATCCCTTTTTAACAAACCGTACTGATTTTGTAGTAACAAGCCAAGTGTGAGTACAGCCAGAAAGCTGCAAATTAATTTAAAGTAGCTCATGTGGATGAGCTTCAGGGGTAGCTCAGCTGAAGGGAACGAGTACAACCTGTAGGACTTTGAATGATCTACAGAGGAGCTCTGCCTTATGCTGGGTTGTGTGTGTTGCCACTGGTATATCCATAAGCTGATGTGGAGGACAGGGTGGTGAGGGAGTTGTATGCCACATGTAAACGTAGCGGTTCAACCAGAAAAGAATGTTCTTAGCTAATTAAGTTTATAGCTAATATGGCAGTGACAGCATAAAATAGACACCTTATGCTAAAAGAAAAGTGTTTTTGACTTACCACATTCAGCCTCAGTTACATCATTTATAACCTGTGGGAGGCTATCGTGGTTTTCTGAGGGGAGGATAATCAGATGGTATTTTTTGTAACTGAAAAAGAAAAGCTGGATTTTAAATTTCTTTTTCCAGGGGAATGTTTTCAGAATAGATTTTCGTCAATCTCCAGAGCAGGTTGTTAGTGGTTATATAAATCTTCCCAGGTTTAATATGCTCAGCCATGTCCTTATCCCATTGGTAGCTGGTTGGAATAACAACAGTGAACTTAGCAGAAGACTCTTCTCATCTTCTGAACAGGGATGGTATTTCTGAGTACTGTCATCAAGCACATACCTTTGTACACGTGGCTGTAACAGAAAGTCTTGTTCTACACCACTGCCCCTCATGCATTGAATGAAGATGCTTGTCCTCACACCCAGGTGCCTGACTTGCTTCTGAGGCTGAAATGGAGCTAAAAGCAGGATACTGGATGCCAATCCAATTACAGCTACCGCTTAGTTATCTGTAGCCATGGTGCAAAGCAGCAGCTTTACCCTTCTGTATCAGGTTATTGCTTCTTAGGAAGTGTCTACAGACAATGTCCTTTTTTATTCTATGACTTGTTTTCAGAATAACCAACCTGCTGATGGGAGATGGCTGTATTGTAAAAAGATGCTTTTATTCTGTTTATGAAGAAGAAAACCCCCTCTTTTGAGGTTCTGCAGATGTTCCCAAGGCACAGCAAGCAAATAGTTGCTTGTGTTGTTTTATTCTTGGTGTCCAGTGCAGAAAAGGCTGCTTGCTCAGCTCGGAGCTCAGCCTTCTTGTCTGATTTTTTTCAGTGCTGATATGATACAAATATCATAAGACACTCCTGTGTGTATAGTGGATGACTAAGCTTATTCAGAGGTCCTAAAAGAAAAGGTAACAGTATAGACTAAGGAAATAATAAGCTGCACAAAAGCAAGAGGCTAGACTGATTTTTTTCACACTACCAAGGCATTTTTTTTCCTTTCCCCCTTTTCTAGGGAAGAAAATGAATTATCCTTCCTTAGGTAAAGCAGAGCCACTGATTTAGAGTGACAAGGCAATTTAAATACGTAACAGCTGCAGCACTGCACCTTTCCTATGTATCTGTAGCTGCAAACAGAACCTGGGTCATCTCAAAAGTGGAACATAAAACCTGCTGAGCTTAAAGGTTCAAGGTATGTGTGAAGAAAACAAAAGGTTTTTTTTTACTAGAAATTGAGAAAAGTGTAAAAACTATGGTTGATAAACACACGTTCCTCTCATACCTAGGGCGTAGCTTCAGTAAAAATTATTTTCATTAAAGCTTCCCAAAAGTTTGCTAGGAAAACCAGTTAAAGGAGACTAACTTCCAGTGGAGTGGTGGGCTAGCCATCATATGAAAGAAAGTGATTTCTCAACTGTGTGTCAGCTTTCAGAAGCAAAGTGATGCAAAGAGCTGATTCATTGTTGCTTGCCCCAGTGGAGATGAGCAGTAATATCACTGATATTGTCAAACTTGCCAACCTGTTCTTGATGGAGACTCTTAATCAAACCCAAAGTCATGTCTGTTGGGAATTACTTTGTTTTATTTCTGTCTTATTAGTTACTGCCTCCTCAAATCTTTATGCATCTTGAGAGACTCATCTTGCACGTCCTTTGTCTCAGTGAATTTACCTCGGATACTCTGGTTCTTTAAATTCATAAAGCAAGACTTTCCCTGAAAGGATGAGCTGTAGCGATAGAAGAAAACATGCAGCCCTGAAATGCTGTGCACGAACGAGTTCGGAAGAGTGTTTTTGGTTTTGTGGAAGTTACAGCATTAATGAGCTTAAATGAGTAAATGAAAGTTGGTATACTTGGGTGCTACTTGTGTATGGGGATTTAAAGCCAAATAAAGCCATAGTTATGTGTAAATCTCAGGAACATAAGGATAAAACTTTGTTTCATTGGTATTGGAATTGCTCATAACTTATGTCTACCTGATCAAGTGTGCACCTAAGGTGCATATTTCAGTTGCTAAAATTGCACGGGGCTTCATAAAATTAATTGTATTCGGAATTTAGGCTGAGAAGTTGTCTAGTCCAGTCCCCCTACTCAAAGTGGCATTTAGGGCCATGTGCAGTTTAGTTTTGAGTATCTATGAGAATGGAGATCTCAGTCTCCAGATTGTGGGGGTTTTTTTCCCTAAGACCTAATCAGGATGTTCTGTGTTGCCTCTTGTCCTGTCACCACATGTCTGTTGGAAGGAGTGGATTCTGTCCTGTCTGTATTCCCCCTGATTTATACAGAATTGCTGAGGGAAGAGAGATGGATACAAGAACTGCAAGGACAGTAAATAGAAAGCTACAAATAGCAAATTGTCTAACTGATTATTTTTATACAAGCTGCCTAACACTTTATTTCTAAAAGCAAAAAAAAAAATCCAAACCTTCAAATATGTAGATACAGAACATTAAAAATGGAGGAGAATAAAATTTTGCATCTAAATCAGCATTATTTTACTTTAATATACTAATTGATAGAGCACTTCTTTTTATACCATGGAAGTGAGGGGTTTTTTAAAATGCAGTATTTTAGAAAAGGGCTAGTCTGGCACTAGCTGCAGTTGCTAGCAACCTATAATGCTGGCTCTGTGTTTAGAAAATGATGGTAATTTATTACAAAGAGACTTTTATTCTAGTATTTTTAGCCTGCAGCAGAGTGTTTAATGAATCTCTGCTTAGACTCATTGAATTTATGTTCTCCCCTCCCCCTGCCCTATTTTAACCATTAAGATGCTACATTTCTAAAAGTGATACTTGGTCCTCTGACTAGTGGATGTCTTCACAACGTGCCCCTGAAGATTTTCTCTGGAAGTCACCAGAGATCAGTCATCTCATCATTTCTCACTTCCTGATGAGAAAAGGCAGCTGGATGATGGAGGATGGTTGGGAAGCTAAAGCTGTCAGTTCAAAACCAACCACGATTCATTGTATGGCTACATCCCCTATGGAATGGAGGGACATTGGTGTCAGTGGGCAGTCTGAAACTCCTAGTTTTCTCAGAACCATGGTGGCTTGTAAGAAACCAAGTCTTAGATGAATTTTTCAAGTATAGGTGTCATCTCCTTCCAGTTCTTCAAAACAACTTCCTGCAAAACTCTTCATTGTGCAAACAGCTTTGTCCCACCTGCAGAGGAGCCTTTGTTTAGAATAAAACATTCAAGAGTTCTTGTTTAAGTTTGCAATTCCTTGAGACAGATACACAAACAGATAGCAATGTGGTTTTGTACTAACTGCAGACAGTTGTGCTCACCTCTTGCCCCGTAATGCCTTTCAAACCCAGTTTCTAACTTGTTGAAGTAAAATAAGAAGTGGTTTTCCATCACACTTGCTGATCCCAAAATAAACTTGGCTGGATTTCTTTAAATGCAAAACAAAAAAACGTATTAAGAGGAAGCTGAGGGTTAGATTTTGGATGCTTTTCCTTATACTAAGATTTTCTAATTGACATCTTTCATTGATCAGTTCTGCCAGTGTTGGTCCTGTCTATGATTTCTGCTCAGTTGACTCTTAAGAGGAGGTTACTGGTCACCTGTTCAGGTAACTCCTTAGAGTGTCCTTTAATTGCTTTTGCAGCGAGAAGTGTTTAGATTAGAAAAGGCCTTTAAGACTGAGTCCAACTGGAATATCCATGTTGGATAAGAAATTGCAGACTGAGGTGTGGAAGGCCCAGCTGCTCCGTGAAGAACCAAAGAGAACCAGAAGAATGTAGATACCAGCTCAATAAACAAATCTTTGCATCATCTTTGAAACAAACTGTGAGCAGGGTGCGAAGCACTGCCACATCCTTTCCTCTGTTGTTAGGACATAAGGTGGAGGGAGATAAAATCTGCGTGCTGACATGTCTGCTGCTGTCTATGGCCTAGCTGAGGTAGAGGAAAATGGAAATACAGCATTATAGTCTTGATCGTAGTTGGTTACAAGATTCAAGAAATGTGGGCCAAAATGTGCATTTGCACACAAGGCAAAAATAGTAGTAGAGTGACCTGTTACTCAAAGTATGATCAAAAAAATGCCATTTCAAGAGACTGTTCTTGAGAGCAGAGTGGTATTTCCTCAGAAAGGATCATTCAGCAGCCCTGTGTCACTTTTCTCTGGTTAAACATGAAATCACATTGCACACTCCAAATGTGTGAAAGACTTGACATCAAATTGTCATACCACCCCCTTCCCTCTGAAAATCCAGAAATTCATGAGAAAGCTCCGAAATACGTTAAACAAAAATACTGTGTACCTAACATTGATACCAGCTGCATCACATAGGTCGGTGTAACTGATGTAAGAGAGAAGTCTCAAATCCACTTCATTTTATCTTTGTTTTTACAGGAAATAATGAACAAAGTGTGCCTCAACTCTTGATTCGAGACCTGAAGTTTGAGAAGCCATTAGCTAAGCTCATGTTTTCTCCTGATCAAGAAAATCATCCATCAAAAGCACCAGTAAAATATGGTGAATTGATTGTATTGGGGTAAGTTCTAATGGATTAGATTGAAGGCTCCCAGGGCAACCTGTTTCTTACAGGCTTTTACTTCAATAAAAGTTCTAACACCTGCAAGATCTGTATCTCATGGGAAATTAAGTCATAAGGAAAGGTGAAGTTTGTTCTTTTTCTGTGTTTTTCTGTAGGTACAATGGGTCTCTCCCAAATGGAGATAGAGGAAGAAGAAAAAGTAGATTTGCTTTATTTAAAAGGCCCAAGGCAAATGGGGTGAAACCCAGCACTGTGCATATTGCCTGTACCCCTCAAGCAGCAAAGGTAAGCTCAGGTTGTCCAGTTCTTATTTCTCCTGGTGCTGTCTAGAGAGTTCAGTGAAGTAAGTGTTACATGGAAAGCATAGTTCTGTCTATGACAAGAATGAATCTTGTTTATCTGAGATTTTCTGGTACCTGCCAGGGTTAGCAAGAAACCCTTTGGCAAAACAGATCTGGTGCCTAGTCCTCACTGTGTCCAGAAAAGAAAATGTTTGGTTTTGAAACAGGAATGTTCAGGGCACAGGCTAGTCACGTTACACACTTTGTTTTCCTTCCAAACTCACTACAGACATCTGCTCTAGACTTCCTGTCTTTACACTCATTCATGCTTTAGGGCTAACTTTACTTCATGTGAAGCTGGCTCAAACTGGGAAGTTGAATTGTCTCCTGTCAACACTAATATATTTTAGCTAAGGTATTACTGTGAAATACTTCTGTACTGAGGGTGATTAAAGTGTATGTGCAATGAGGATCAGCAGCAAAAGGAGGATTTCTACTAAAACCAACGGAATCAGAGACCACTTTGTTGCTCAGAGATCTCAAGGATCAAGATCGGGCCCTTCAATACAGTAATTTAGGTTTGATTCCCTAAATACCTTGACATAAAAACATGGAGTCCTAAATTCAAGGAATGGCATAAAGTACTCTGAAATAAAAAACATTTTTCTAAGCAACATTCTTTTAGCAGAATTGGTCTAGGTGATCTTGCTGTGACAGGGGGATTGGACTAGATGATCTGTTGAGGTCCCTTCCAATCCCTGATGTTCTGTGATTATGTTTAAGAAGCACACTTATTCGTGGTAACTCTTTGAAACCTTTGATAAGAGTTATTTAGAAGCACTTTGGAAAAAGTGTTCCTATCCTAGTAGATTGTTGTAGAATGAAAATATGAACTAATAAACTCAGTTACTTTGCTGTGACTTCTGCAGCTGGTGGGGGTTTTTCTGTTTTACCTTGTTTACCACCACTGTTTGTTACATTAATTTTTCCACTATGGTTGTTATTGATCATCACTGATTTTAGCGTGAACTTGGATCCTGAATTTAGAATGAAGTCCCTATGTTTTTTGTCCTCGCTTGGTTGATGAAGTTGAGACTTCTTGATGTCATGCAGATGTTATATTCAGCTTTAGCCTTTTCATGCAGTTGTTTTGTTCTCCTGTGTTAAGGCCAGCGTTGCTTTAACATGGAGCATGACTAATTGTATGTCTTGGTTACATATATTTTGTTGGAGGTGAAGAGACCAGTTTGGTCTCTTGCTGAATCAATGCTGTAGCTTTTTTTACTGGCCAGGACTGTTCTTGTGAAATTTAACTGCAGGAATGTCACTAACAACCACCTGCCTGCATGCATTAATTTAGCAGGGCAAGAGCCTGGTTATACCTATTTTATTTTTTTTTTGCTGTATTCAGTAGAGTTGTGGTTCACTGATTCAATAATATTTGGCTTTTTTCTCCTAGGCAATAAGTAATAAGGACCAACACAGCATATCTTACACTTTGTCTCGGGCCCAGACAGTAGTAGTTGAATATACACATGACAGCAACACAGATATGTTCCAGGTATGTGAAATTAATTATTATAAAATGTTTTCTCTCAACAGTGCTTCACCATTCAGAGGTATTTCACTTCATTGCCAGGACCATCACAGAGAATCATTTAGGTTGGAGGAGACTTCTAGATTGAGTCCAACCATTAACCCATCTGTCCCTAGCCTACTGCTAAATCATGTCCCTAAGCTCCACATCTACGCAACTTCTCATGTGTCTTCATTAGGTTTGGTCAGAGGTCTGCAAGTCATGTAACCTTTATCCCAAAGGCTTCCTCTTTACAGAGCAAAGAATAAATTGCACAGTTCTCCTTAAGTGCTTGGAATTTTTGCTTCTAGCTTTTAGGAAGGGGTATGGGATCAGCCAGCTGGAGACAGGATGGAGGAAATACAATGTGAAAATGCAGAAAAGCTTTTGGTAATACTAATAGGAAAAATACCTCCTCATCCTTTAAGCAAACACATGATTAAGTCTATAGGAATGAGAAATGCAGATATGAGGCCCAATTCTGATGTGCTGGCAGGCCAGAGCAACTTTGCTGCGGTTCCTGTATGTACAAGAAGGAACCACAAACACATGTGCAGCTGTGCCGTGTACTCATATCTTAGTGTTTCCTGTTTTTCTCAAAGAAAGGTGTGTGTTCAGGGTTTGGTTTTTTTAGTGGACTGTTATTCTGATTCCTGGACTTGTGATGAATAGGGTTTTTTTGGCTGTTGCTAATTTATGTTAAGGAGTTCTTTGGCGTCACAGGATTTTGCTGTGACGCCGCTGAAAGGTCTGAGGAGATGGGAGCTGTTGGTACGTGGTGGAGGAAGCTGCTGTGCAACTGCAAATACCTACAACAGAGCAGAAGGGTTGTAACAAACTAACTGCAGCATAAGCTATTGTTTGTGTAAGTGTTCTGTCTCCAGGCATGCTGTGGCATGTGTGCCTCCCTCAAATTGCCAGTGGCAATTCCTGCATGCTCATGGTTATTATGCCTGAGAAATACATTCTGACAAAGCAGTTTCAGTCTCACGAAAGCTCTCCAGCCTTCACCAAAAAACACCTTAGGCTCTCAAGTTTTTGGGTCTCCTGCCCAGCAGTTTATCAGTCTTAGTATAACCAGCTCTTTATAAGAGGCTGAGAGCACTGGAAGGGAGTGAAAGGTAGGAATGCATAAGTGAGTGTGAAACCCAGCTATATGGATGTTTGGGAGAATAATAGAACGTCGCTTAGTGCCTCCTAAGGAGAGTTGACTGTAAAATCAGCAAACCCCATGCACTTCTCTGAGACCAGGTACCACTGCGTGGGACAGCAAAACTCATGTTTCCATGCAAACAAAAGAGAAAACGCACTACCAGAAAAACCTGATTCCACTCAAATGTTGCATTATAGTGTTTTGTATATGTTACTGTAACCACTCCTCACCACAAGCATTTGGAACCTGGGCTTTCTAGATTTGCTGTTCCTTGGTGCCCCACCAGAGCTGCAAAGTCAGCTCATGTAACCCAGTTTTTGTACATAGAACCATAAAATGGGTTAGGATGGAAAAAAACTTGGAAGATCATTGAGCCAAGCCATTAATCAACTCTACCAAGGCCACCGCTAAACCATGTTTTGAGCCACATATCTACGTCTACTCTGGCATTGCCTACAATGTTTTGGGTATGCGAAGTTAATGGGTATCACTTTTCTACCATCTAACTGCTGCCCATAGAATGATTTAGGTTGGAATGGACATCAAAGGCCATCTAATTCCAACCCTCTGCCATGGGCAGGGATATCTTTCACTGGACCAGGTTTTCTTGCTGGTTTGGTGCTGCTGCAGCCAGTCTGGCTGCCCTAACTGTAACCTTTCTAATGAAAAGGCCTTTAGTGGGAATTTGTCTCAAAGTTTACTTAATTGTATCTCCCCTTCCTTCAGTTTGCTGTATGTGGCCTTCAGAAGAGCTTTGGTAACATTGAGGTGGGTGGAATAGCCCCTCAATTCAGATTAGGCTTTAGAAGCTTTAAATTTAGGTTGTGGAGGGGAATGCTTCAAACTGGAAAGTTTTTTCTTGATTACTTTTAGATGTTTTGGCTTTGGATATTCCTAGCCCAAAGGCAAATGTCTAAATCTGGAGGTTTTTTGTAATCCTTTTCCAGATTGGTCGATCAACAGAATGTCCAATAGACTTTGTCGTGACAGATACAGTTCCTGGAAGTCAGAGCAATTCAGACACTCAGTCTGTGCAGAGCACTATTTCAAGGTTTGCCTGCAGAATCATATGTGAGCGCAACCCTCCTTTTACAGCAAGAATATATGCTGCAGGATTCGATTCCTCAAAAAACATCTTTCTTGGGGTAAGGAGATTATTTTTTTCATTTTTTTACTTCAGCACTAGCTTATTTTTGAGCTAATTGATCAAGCTGAGCTTCAGCCAAAAGTTTTCATACACGTAATTTCTCTTAGGAGAAAGCTGCAAAGTGGAAGACGTCAGATGGGCAAATGGACGGACTAACCACAAATGGAGTTCTTGTTATGCATCCTCGTAATGGATTTACTGAAGACTCCAAGCCAGGGGTGTGGAGAGAGATATCGGTGTGTGGGAACGTGTTCAGCCTCCGTGAAACCAGATCAGCTCAGCAGAGGGGGAAAATGGTAAGAGCAACGATGGGGTGGTTTATGCAGCTTGCTTCAAATCAGTGCAACCATGAAGCTTTTGAGTATAGAAGAGAGGCTGGAGTCTGCCTCACTGGGTGTAGATGTCACCTCTATAATTAGTTATGCTGACTTCTTATGTGTCTGTCTTCATACACAAAGTGTCTTGCTCAACCTGGATAACTGACAGTTTATCTGCAAAACTAGTACTGCATATCCAGACTGCTCTGCTAAATTGAGTTGTGAGTCTACTTTACAACTTCTGCAAACATTTGCAGTCATGCACAACATTTTCAAGAGTATTTTCCTTCTTGAGTTTATGCTTATAAAGTTCTCAAATTTTCCTTTTTAATAGTACAATATGGAACAATTACAGTTTTATAGACACATGTCTGTGCAGCTGTGATACCTTGTTACCGAGTTCTCTTTTTCCTGAGTGTCCCTCTTGCCATGCTGGTGACATTTCCTGGAGGTGTAGCAGAAAGAAATGTTATATGAACTCTTAAGTGATGTATATGGCCAGGAAGGCAGACAGTTAGCTTTTTCTGGAGGAAAGGAAGGATATGTTGAAGATGTGCCTGAAGGAAACGGTCTACAATTGCTGGAGGACTAACCAGGATTAGAACCATTCTTTCGCAATGCATTTTAAGTAAGGGGAGAACTACAGGGATGGAGTTGAGAGAAGCTGTTTACAGTTGGAGATAAGCTTTTCAGACCTTAATTTGTTTTTAATACACACATAAATCTTTTCTTGAGAAGCTGACTCTGAGCTCTTAGTGGGTATCTTGTACAGGATCTTCTTTTTCCAGTTTTTGTCAGGATCTTCCAGGCCAGTATGTGTTACAAAAGTGCGTGATGTTACTCTTTGGGTAACCTTTTACTCTCTTCGTCCGTCACAAGGTTGAGAATGAAACGAACCAGCTCCAGGATGGCTCCCTCATAGACCTGTGTGGGGCAACACTGCTGTGGCGCACTGCTGAAGGGCTCTCACGCACTCCTACTGTCAAGCATCTGGAGGCACTAAGACAGGAAATCAATGCGGCAAGGCCCCAGTGTCCTGTGGGGTTTAACACCTTGGCATTTCCTAGCATGAAGAGAAAAGATGTCGTTGATGAAAAGCAGCCGTGGGTATATCTGAACTGTGGCCATGTCCACGGCTACCACAACTGGGGAAACAAAGAGGAGAGAGACGGCAAGGACCGTGAGTGTCCCATGTGCCGCTCGGTTGGCCCCTACGTACCTCTGTGGCTTGGATGCGAAGCAGGATTTTACGTGGATGCAGGACCTCCAACTCATGCGTTCAGCCCATGCGGACATGTGTGCTCAGAAAAGACAACTGCCTATTGGTCTCAAATTCCTCTTCCGCATGGTACTCACACTTTTCATGCAGCTTGCCCGTTCTGTGCACATCAGCTGGCTGGTGAGCAAGGTTACATCAGACTCATCTTCCAAGGACCTCTTGACTAGCACCTGGCTCACCAGGGACTGCTGTTCACTGATAAGCTAAGCGATTCTCATTTTTAAACTGACTGTTTTTCCTATTCTCTGGGCTTTGCTGGTTTGCGTTAAGATGAAGAATTTTTTGGGTTGCTTTTTTTGTTACAACAGCTGATTTCGTCTCTGAGAAAAGTTGGGGGAAGAAGGGGGAGAACTGCTTTTTTTTGTTAATAACTACATCTGAAGAGGTGAGGGAAGTGGTGTAGAATTGAACTTTGATGCCTTCAGTGGTTTTTGAATCACATGTCCACGGTGATTTGAAAGTCTTTTTTCCTTTTTTTTGTACATGGAGGGTAAATAGTTCAAAGAACATTAGTTTACAGCTTGGATGCAAAACGTTGTAAAATATAACATGTATATTAACTCTTTCTATTTATCTTTGTTATTGAAAATATGTAGA
Source organism: Rhinopomastus cyanomelas (assembly GCA_013400115.1). Classification (NCBI taxonomy): domain Eukaryota; kingdom Metazoa; phylum Chordata; class Aves; order Bucerotiformes; family Rhinopomastidae; genus Rhinopomastus; species Rhinopomastus cyanomelas. The sequence goes on along the minus strand of VXBP01003501.1, from coordinate 130,808 downwards.
GTGTTTAGACAGTAGCATGGTCCTAGTGTGTGAACATCCAGCAGTTGGATGCATAGAGTAGTTCTGGATGGAGAAGAATGTGAGATGGAAATGGTAGAACAATCTTTTTTTTATTTTAAATCTGAAATAATGAGATCTTAGAGTAGATAAATTGCTTTTTAAACAAAGCTAATGCAAATTACCGTGGAGTAATGGTGTGTGCTTTAACTGTGGTGAAGGGTAGCTAAGGAGGACTTCTTAAAGTGTCTTTTTTGGTAGGACTGTACCTGGTTATGAGGAGAGTATTTACCAGAATCTGAATATGCAACTTAGCCTAGACTGAGGATTTTTTTCCTCCCTTCCTGCTAACACATCTTTTTCTTTAGCATTAGCAACACTTGTGAGGATTTCCTCACTGTTAAACATGAACAACCCTGAATGATAAGGCTCATTTTGTTCCTTGCTGTTCGGGACAGTGGGATAAAGGGGAGCAGGGACTGGGCTCTAGATCTCTATGTGAGTTGCTTGCATTAGGTCTGCTTATGCTGTGGGGGGCTCTAGTTTAGGAGCCTCTGCTCTCCACACCCTTCCTTTCCCTCTGTATCCCCCAGGAAAGGCCAGTGCACTACATCCAGCTTTGCTGCTAACACACTGCACTTCATGGCAAACATCAACCTGACTTTTTTAACATGGATTTGAGGGTTTTTTTGGCCAGCTTCATACTTTTTGTCCAAAATCCAGTATAATTGTCAGTAGCAAATTTCTGTACTATATAGCGTTGCTCTGACTTGTTTTTCCTTTCAAAGCTATTTTAAAAAAAGCTATTCTAAAATCTTGGTTTGAAGAGAAACCTGCATTGCTTAGATGTCACAAACTTGCTTTTGCCTCTCAATTGTTTTTCCATTTTTCAAAGGCAATGATCTGTGTTGTTTGGTTCACTCAGGAAACACGTGTCAGGAGAGCTTACTATATGTTCAGTTTGTCATCATGTGCAAGCAACTGCTGTTACTCCCTTTCCATAGAAATATCACAAATTTTACTTTCTTTGCCAGATCATACACATCAAATTCATGAAACTTACACAGCAAGAAATCCCTGTATTGTAGTTGTTCTTATTTTATTCAAACTCTAGTATTAATGTAGTTTTAATTTTTATTTGCAAATTAATTTATTCAGACTACATGAGTAAACACTTTTCAAAAATAGATATTCTGGGGTTGTCTGCTTTGTTTGCAAGAGAGGGGGGAAAGATGGCTAGATGTGGCCCTCATGCTGTTTGTTCTGCACGTGTGGTTTCCTCCATCACAAGAAAGGAACTGTAGAGTATTTGCATGCTGTCCTGATGATGTATTTGAGTGGCTCCTTTCAGATGTGAGCCCTCGGTGCTGTTGTATATAACCCAGTATTAACAATGGTGAGATTGTTGTTCCGAAGACGCAGTTAAATGATCTCCTCTCAGTAAATTACAAATAATGAGATTATGAGCAAAACCTATGTGGCTTGGCTATTCCAAATTGTCAAGAGCTCTTGTTTCCATCTTCCACAAAATCAGATGGACACTTCTGCTCCTGATCTTATTGACTAGAAGGATATACAGAATAACTGGACAAACTGGACATGACGAGGAACATGAAGACCACCTGTGAGAATGGGTTGGAAAAGTGGGTGGCAGCAGACAGCTGGAAGTGGTTGTATTCCTGCTGTGTGGGCCTGAAGCCACTGGTGCACTTGGGCTCATAAAGGGGCAGAAGAGAGGTTCATGCCCAACACACACCCATGGTTAAGTGTCTCCCACATCTAAGATAATACCTTAAGCTTTTGTCATACATCTTTACTTGCTCCCACCCCACTGAAAACAGAAACCCCACAGCATGCAATCTCTTCCATACAGCACACAAGCTCATTATAGCAGTAGTGAGCAATTCCTGTTTGAATTCCCCCTCGGTTCTTTAATAAACATGTAAATATGTCTCATACTCTGTAAACTGCAAAATTAATGTCAGATTAAAAGGGAAAGGATCCCTTTGACTTAACCAGCTGACTGACATTTAAGGCCTTTGCTTTCAAACAAACTTGGGAGCTGAGAGAAGTGCAAGAGGTTGCATGCTACTGGCCTGGAGCCAGTTACAGCTCTGCTTGTGTGTGACATACACCAGCCCCTTGCACCTGCAAAAATCAGCCCCAAATGACATCTGTGGCCTCAGCCTGCTTTCAGAGGTTTGTTCAAAGGGAAGGAGGCACTTACGATGCAATCAGCTGATGGGATGGGACTCTTCCTTGGCAGTTTGTCACAGGTATGTGGATCTGATGAGGGAATACATGGGGATTTGGGGTAAGGAGGAAGGTTTTTTGAGGCTCTGCAGAAGCAATTCTGGAGATCAGCAGCCTGTTTTCTGTGCTTGGCTGGTGTGTGGCTACTCTGTCCTGTGCAGTACATTGTGCTGTGTGTGATACCGGTGATTTATAATGAGCTCATTTTGCTTTTCAGCTGTAGGAAATAACTTGGATTTAACACTGGTGAAAGGCTGCAGCTGCTTAGTGAAGCCCTTGGGGTTGTGTTATGTTGAGGTTTTGTCCCCAGAACAGAAGTGGAGGCAGCTTGGCGTGTTGACTCTCAACAGGGTAAGAGCATGTAGGTGGGGAGGTTGCTGGGGGCTTTCCCTGGGACATCAGTGGGTAACCCAGCACTGATGTTCCCTCTGACTCAGCCGTCACGTTCAAGTAATACTAGCAGTGCATGGTACAGGCTGGGAAGGAGGTTTTATAATCCTGTCTGCTGTTATACCTGTAAGAATGAGACTGGTATCTCGAAAGGTTTAATGCTGTGAAGCCACCCCAGCAGTCTTCCTATACTTAAGGTGCTCTGCAAATCCCATAATGATCCTGCTTGATCCCTTTCTGAAGAGACACTTTCCAGGCCAGTTTCTAAAAATAGATGTCTAGTTTTGCAATATTAGTCTGTTATGATGACTGTAGCTCCCTGCCTGGGTGCAGTCTTCCAGCCTGGATTAGAGTTGTTAGATTAGACAAGGTTTCCTAGCCCTACTCTTGTCTTGTGTAATCCCTGCCCCCTTTTCTATAAAAATGCTAGCAAAGCTTGTCTATTTTTAATTGTAGCCTTTGCTTTTAACATATGGGCTGTGATTGTCCTGGAAATCATAGAATCATACAGTTGGGTTAGAAGGAACCTTAAAGATCGTTTAGTTTCAACCTCCTTGCCACAGGCAGAGACACCTTTTGCTGGATCAGGTTGCACCAAGCCCCATCTAACCTGGCCTTAAACTGTAGCTTCTAAGGCTCTTCCTTGCAGAGAACAGCCTGGAGTGGGAATGCGCTTTGTGGCTGCAGTCTCCCATGGTAACGTACCCGGGGAAACACTGATGTGTGTTCTTCCACAGTGCAGGGTGCTGTTGAGCGTGGGTCTGGTCCTATCTCCCTCCTGAAAGCTAAAGGATGGCATGTTTAAAGAGCCAGGGAGCTTTAATTCACAGTATCACTGTAATTCCTTCAAGTCTAAGCTGCTTGTTAGTCTGGAAGAGTTGTGGCAGTTCAGCTGGAGAAGAGAAGCTTCAGGGAGAGCTTAGTGCTTAGTCTTTCAGTGCTTAAAGGGGCTGGTAAGAAAGATGGGGACAAACTTTGCAGCACGGGGCTACTGTGACAGGACCAGAGGTGATGGTTAAACTAAAAGATTTAGACTGGGTTTAGGAAGAAAGTCTTTACACTGAGGGTGGTGAGACCCTGGCACAGGTTGCCCAGAGAGGTGGAAGAAGTCCCATCTTTGTAACCACCTCAGACCAGGCTGGACCCTGGGGCTCTGAGCAAACCTGTTCTAATTGCCAATGTCCCTACTCACTGCAGGGAGGTTGGACTACAAGAGCTTTGAGGTACTTTCAACCTAAACCTTTCTGTGATCCTCCTGCAATGCAAGCTGCAGCACATCTTCCTCTAGCTGTAGCAGATCCACTCCTTTCCATAGGTGACTTCTCAGACCCCATTTGCACTGCCTGCCACGAGGTTGTGTGGGATCAGCTTAGGCATTGGCTGGAGCTGCAAGGCCTGAGACTGAGCTTGAGGAACTTGAGTATCTGGAGTCAAAGTGCCATTCCTGGCAGTCAGGAGCTTGCTGCCACTCTTGGTACCAACACACCCAGCTCTCCATCCTCATCCTACTTCCCCTCTTGCAGATCTGACAAGAGGAAATGGGAACCAGCACCAACATCAATCCTTTTACTTTTGTCTGGGCCGTGATGTTTATCTGGCTCTGCTGGCAAGGATGAGTTTGTGGCTGCAGCAAAGGCATCTTCAGATACTGAGTTCTTATGTCCTTGCTGAGGGCCTTGCACTACTATAAAGGGGGTTCAGCCACTCATACCCTTTGTGTGGGAGTGAATGACCTTACAAATCAATCAGAGAAGCACTTTTCTGCTGGCAGAGGCAACTCCTTCGTCATCAGGCAGGGCCTGCAATATTGCGATGTTTTAATTTTGAATGCTTTTGCTGATGTAGTCTCGCTGAGCAGCTCTGAGGCAGGAGTAAATTATTAATCTGCTCTTGACTTCGTTCCTCTGCCTTGTCTTTGCACATATTAACAGCTCCGTACTGAGCGTGCTACTGGAGATCCACTGCCTTTCAGAAATACAATGAGAGCAGAGTCATCTGGAGTTACAACTCACACCAGGATCAAATGTTTTCCCTCTTCCTAGAGGAAAGGTTCTGTTAAAAGGCTTTCCCTCCACAGCACTAACTCAGCAGATGCCTAAGGGCTCCCCAGGAGCATAAGGCATGAGCAGCACCGAGAGGGGTGGTAGGAAGTGATGGCTTCAGTTTCCAGTCAGCAGATGAAGATGTAGTACATGGTTTCTCAGTCACTTTTTCTGTGGTTATTATATTTCAAAGTGTTTTTATTGAAATATGTGACTTGATGCATTTGAACCACGTTGGCTGGACTCGGGCCCTGGCTGGAAGAGGTTAGAGATTTGAGCTGGTTCAGGATATGGGAAGAGCAACAGTTTTCCTGGGAAACAGCCATTGGAAGGATGACCCTTGTGGCAAGCCCAGCATTTAATCCCTGGGCTAAGGGGATCTGCTTCTTCCCTGGTTCATGCTGAGAACCCCCAGCCCCTCTGACACCTGTAAAATAACGCTTCAATCCAACTACGATCAACCTGTGCTTACACCCTTTGGTGGGCTGCAATTGAGGAGCTGAATGAATGCAAAGCCTTTTGCACTTCCATCTTCCTCTTCTCTCCAAAGTAGTATTTTTAGCTGAAATCCCAGCAGATTTGAAACAAAACAAATGCTGCAGTGACATTCTAAACTTGCCTGGATGCAAAGCTAAAAACTGCAGCTTGCTGTCATGCACTGTAGGGAAGGAATTGAGTCAACTCATCCTTTCCAAAAAAACTCCATGCTGGTGGTTTTTGATTTTTGCTGTTGTGTGGGAGGAGGAGAGAATTACTCACTGGAACAGGGACAATTAAAAGCAAACACAGCTTCCAGCAATGCCATCATCTGTTCTGTTAGCCCTGGGCAATACAGAGGCAACACGACTGATTAATTGACCTCTCAATTTTTTTTCTCTGGCCTGTGTTTCTAAGTTGGCACTGTGACTGACACTTGCAGAAGTCCCCCTAGGACTGAGGTGAGCCATGCCCACTTTCATTTTGCCTGGATATCACCCTAAAGTGTGACCTTACAGGGATGAAATGCTCCAAATTGCAGTGAATCAAGAGGTCTCCCCTGCTCACCTCATGGAGTTCCCCAGTAATGGGGATGTGTCCCACTGTGGGAAGAACCTGTGGTGTTACCTTTCACCATTGCTGGATAAATGCTGTTCAAGATACAGATCATAGGGATCCAGCACCTCTCCCATCTCCTGCCCCTTCCCTGCAGCTGGTGGTCATGGTGGCCAGCTGGGTAAAGCTGCCAGGGCCCCCAGTTCATTTCATTAGCTCACTTTTAAAGGGGAGCTAAATCGATCAGAAGGTGTTTTGAATCCTGCTGAACAGCACAGCCCATAGATACTTAATGTTTCTTTGCTTCTTTGCATTGAGTGGATTCAGAGCAGCTTTCCTGACAGACAGAGTGAGCGATGCTGAAGCCCTCAGCTCCACCACTGCTCTAGGTGCTTTCAGTGTTACTCAGTGTTTCTGCCAGCATCACTCTTCATCCTCTGGAAATCTCACTCCACCTGTTCTTGAGCAGGAGAAGCAGAAGGTGTGTGCAAGTGCCTTTGGGCGTTGATGAATCAGGAGCTCCTGTCACACTCTGGCAATTCCCAAACCAGGGCCTGCCAGGGAAAGCCATTGCTGGGGCAAGCACCTTGAGTAGAGACTGTGCCAGCCCAAGGGGAAAAACCATCCCAGCCCCTCTGTCCTCAAAGCAATATTGCTAAATGCACAGTACTTACACAGTGGAGTAGTTTCTGTGCTCAGGAGGCTTGGAATTGGTGTTACAATGTATTTATAGACCATGTGTGTCTGCATTTTGTGACATTTTCATCTTTATTGGCTAATGCTGGACCCTGACACTCTTTCAGGATGTGATTTAGGGGCTAATTCACTCTAGAGAAGTATAAAGGTGGGATGTCAATGGACACAGAACATCTCTGGTGATTCTGTCCCATCCATGGCAGAGGTTCCACTGAGGAGCTGCCAGCTAATCCACTTACTGTGGGGCTTTTCTGAGAGGGGGCAGTGCTAATCTTCTAATCGGAATGCCACTCCAAACTGAGTCAAACATCTTGCAAAATTCCCTTGTGACTGCCCTTGAGCCACCAAACTTGTTACCTCAAAGGAGAAAGCAGCTTTGACAGATGTGAGGTTTTCTTGAAAAACACACCCTGTGTTGATTGGTATTGTTATTGTCCTTCACACAGGAGCTCTGAGCTTTCTCTTTATTTTTGCTCAGTGTGGACCTTAGATGAGCTGATTTAAAATTGTACTTCTGGCTCTCTAAAGGCCCACTCTATATGGATGGACACCTTCCCCTGTGTCACGCTGAATGAACTTGTCTAGAAATGGACCTGGCAGACAAAAAAATGAGGAAAGGTGCCTAACAAGCCTTAATCCTCTGCTATTCAATTTATTAAACTTTAATGATGAACTATTAATCATGAATGCAGCCTGGAAGATGGGAGAGCTGCAGTGTAATGGCATTGAGATTTCTGGTGAGTTGGATTTCTCTTTAGAGCTGGGTGAGAAGAGGGCAGCTTGCAAAAGTATGAGAAGGCTCCTGGGAGGGACAGGAGCAGCCTGCAACCATCTCTGAGGGCCAGGGAGCTTGGTAGAAGAGTATTTTAAGTAGTTTTTCACTAAAAGCTGGACTGAGGGTGGGTGGTGTGTACATTTTATGTTAAAAAGATGCTCATGTATGCCATGACCTTGAGTATAACAGAGGGAGTTGGAATCATTTCCTTGCTGATGGTGATATCCTTTGTGAAATGGACTCTCCTCACATCTACCATATCTTGTGGTAACACAAAAATACAGCCTCTTGCCTCTTGGGCCAGATTTTGAGAGCCAAATGCTCCCATGACAGTGGCTGTTAGGGACATGCAGAGCCTGGGATGTGATGATTGTTACATCTTGAGCATGAACAACTTGCTTATCTGTTCACCTCGTAGTAACATTGTCTAGACTGCTTCCCTTGGTGGCTGCATGACCTAGTGTTAGTGAACTGAAGACACAGCAAGCACATCTGTGACTTTCCTTTCTTAACTATCAGCCCAGCTGCCTTCTCAAAGAGGAAAATGGAGCTAGTTAGACACAGATTGACTTTGTAAGCCCATAGCAGTTGCTTTAGGATCACGTGGGTCTTTAAGATTAATTAATGCTATCTTTGGAGGTCCCTCTAGATACTAATATCTTCTGTGATCCCGTAGGACCTTTCCTGTCTCTCAAAGTTTATTTATAAAGTTGTTCACTGACAACCAGTTGATTAGTTTCTTCTAGGCTCCAGAGCAGATTTTACTTGGCTCTGCTGCCTGAATTCTTCTCATCTCTCTGCACTATAGTTTAAGCTGGTCTTTTCCTCATCTGGCCTGTATTTCCTGTCTCTGGTCATTACTCTGAAATGTGCTAATAAGCATGTGGATGTCATTAACACTTTTTGTGAGAACAGAAGCAACATAAAAACCAGAAATCGAAGGCAGAGCTCATATAGAAGTAAATTTGTTATTTTGTGCTGTCATCAGTTGCAACTTCCCAGAAGGCAACTTTGCACCTTTATTGTGCCTCTGAAACAGACCTCTAGGACAGATTGATACCAGTCAGGTAGAACTAAAAACACAGTTTGGACAGGGGTGTTGTCATGTGACAGTAAGAAATTATTCCACAGGATGTGCAGGGTATAGCAAAGTGCTTGGTGTGCCTGCAATGGTATTGAAACCCCTGCCCCAGGTTAGCGATGCTGTTGTGGCTCTGCGTGAGGCAGGACAGAATAGTGCTGATGGCTTTTCTCCTTGGTCTTCAGGGCTGGGTGAATCCACTGAACGTATCTGAGACTCTTTGGAACAGTCACCAGTAGCAGATGAAGTAATCAGAAGCCTCGCCCACAGCACGGTTTATTCAGCCAGCTGCTGTGGGTCTTTGGACAGAGTGCTTTCACCAACATCTCACCAAGTCAAGCACTGCAGAGCAGCACTTGGATTTTGACATGCTGCCGACAAAACATGATGTATGTTCTGTTATGTGGTGTTGTCAAGGTGAAGAAATTAATTATCATGGATTTGTAATTACCTTGATCTTGAACTCTGATAGAAGTTGGAAGGGAAACACCATCCTAGCTGAATAAAGAGGTGGAGCAACAGCTGATCAGTCCTCTGCTGAGGAGCCAAGCCCTGCAAATGCACAGTTATCTCGGTCTTGTTTCTGCCTCCAGCTTCTTCGATCCACTTGCTCAGCTCTGTCTAGCAGACAGGAGGGGCGAGGAAGGACACCTATCGTGTGAAATTCAGGTAGTCTTCATTTCTAGCAGCTTGGGGAGAGGCTGCCATCTGCTGTAATACAAAGCACTTGCTGGAAATAAATCTGACCTAAATCAAATCGTAGAAGTGACGTTAAGGCAGTGTGTTGAGCTTAGGGTAGGGAGCAAGTTAAGACAGGTGTTGACAAACATCACCAGCTTGGTCGGTCTGCTTTTTCAGTACTTTTTTTAAACTCATTCCACATCACTGCTTGCTCAAAACCCACACATTTTGATTCACAATTAACGTCAGAAAACAAGACAGACAAATCAGAATTCCTCTAAATAAATAAGGTAACATGGGAAAAGGTGGGAATAAAGGAAGGGAGTTCCTGACACCTGACTTGCTTTGTGAAAAGAAATTTACTGCATGGGTCTGGTGTGGCAAATACTGCAGATGCATGTTCCTGGGGTTCTTTAAGAATCAAACATCTTGTGCATGCTCAGGATGAGAAGGATGCACCTAGGAGAGATGTAGCTTGTAAAATATTTGGCTGGTGTATTGTCTGCCTGTCTGTAGCCACATACCCATCCCTCTGCCTGACACACTAAAATCCAGTAATGTGAAACCATTTCACTGCTTTTGAGATACCAGAGTGGATGAAAAAAATTGGGTGTCAAGGAAAAATAATTGGGTTTTGGCTGCTTTGTCACAGTGTTTGGGAGGTCTATCAACAGATGTTTCTGAAGAGCTGATCACTTCAAGATTGTAGGTGCTCAAGCCTGTCTTGAAAGATTTCTGGCGGCACTGAGCACCACACTCCACTTACATAGAAATGTTTTCCCTGCTTTCTCTGACAGGAAAGATTTGGGCTTAATGTCCTGTCACATCTCTGAAGACAAAAACAGAAACACTCCATGTACTACCTCTACCATTCATTATTTTACATACTTTCATATCCCTTGTTTTCCCCCAAGAAGAGCTTTTCCTTGATGTTTGATTGTTCCTGTCATTTAATGCTGCCCTTCTAGAGACAAGAGTGCCCACTGCACTCAAAGTTCCTGGGAGAAGTACCTTGTAATTACATTTAATCAGGGTTTTCCCTCATATTCTTTATGGATCCAAACATCTTGTTAATTTACTACTTTCTACATCATGAACCCTACTGTTTTACATTTCTTCTTCAGGAAGATTCTTGAACTAGACTAGTGTAGGGAAAACTCCTGTCCATCCTTGGATGTGTTTTAAAGCTTGTTTTGATGTAGTGCTTAAAGTTATGGTCTAATGATAGCCTTGCTCAGGTAGGGTTATTGATTTGATCTCAAGGGTCTTTTCCAACCTGAACGATTCTGTGATTCACTGATCTGAAAAAGGAGCTGTAGAAAAATTTTCCTGCTTAATACCACTGGGGATTGGACTTGTTTACTTAGGAGACTTATAGGACTCTGTCCCGCAAGCACAGGAATAAGGATGTTTGTTTTTTATCACGGGGGTGCTGCAATGCATGGGCAGCGCTGAGTCATGCTTCCTTGCCAAGCCAACGTGGCCCTCGGCAATCATCAGGAAGTCAGAGGACTTGCCATAAAAAATAGCACCTTACAGACATAAGTCAAACTCAGAGCTGGACTTGAAGTGGTAGATAGACACCGTATCGTGTGAACTGTGGTTGACTGATTCACAATATCCTTGCTAACCTCTGCTGGTAAAGCCATGGCGGATCTGTGGAAAACCATCAGCAGCATGTTTAAGGCTACAAATAGTTCACAAGGCCGCATCCACTGGGGAAGCTCGTTATAGTTTAAACCAGCCTTTCTTCTCAAAATCTTTAGAAACCACCCACTGAGTATCCCACAGTTGAGGGGGAAAAGAGGTATCTTGGGCTGGTCTGGCATTACGGCTGCCACCTCGGTGTTTAGCTAAAAGATGACAGAAAAGCAAACAGCGGGAGGCAACTGCTTGCCTGTCACCCTTCTGGTCCCACGTGTGCTTATTTGTCCCAAAGGGAGCTGAGCCCTTTGCTGGTAATACAAACCGAAACAGAACAGTCACAACGTTTAACTTGGGGATAATGTCAGTGAACCATAACATAGAAAATCAAACAGTCAAGGTAGGAAATCAAATGATGTGCAGCTACCCCTGTGTAAGCAGATAACAAGATTCTCTTCATTGCAATGGAAAAAAACATTAAAGGTCACAGGAGGATGTGTGGCTAGAAGATCACTCTGAGAATATGGCTTTCCCCCGTGTCTCTGGCACAGTTAATCAGTGTGTCTCTACTGAAAAAAAAAATACAGATCTGAGGTTTTCTACCACACCGGTTCTTCTTGGGCAAATGCCAACTGAGGGGTAGGTCCAGCTTTATGTAAAGATCATTTCACCCTGAGCAAGTAACCCAGGATTTCTTTTCAAAGCTCCTCTGAGCAGAGGGCTGAGATTAAGCTGGCAACTCCTCTTCCTGACTCCCACTTGGGTGCTTCAGGATGGGAGATCTGAACCTTACTAGCTGAGCTCTGAGGTCAGTCTCGCATGGCTGGACTTGGCTCTGGCTTGTTTGTGGACCAGGACTGGACACTTTGCAGCAGTGAATGTATCAGCCTGTGATTCATCCGCAGGAGGTGGCATCTCTGCAGCAGCTCTCACCTTCAGCCTTAGGGTGACCCATGGGGCTACACAGGAGAACCCTGGTTTACATGAAAGGCTTTCCCTTCAAAACCAGCAGCTGTAGTCACTAACCTGCCCCTCTGCTGAGGATTCCCATTCTTTTAATCTTTCCCCTCCCTCCTCATCCCCTCCATTTTGTCTCTTTGCCAATGGAAAGTGGTTATGCAGATGCTCCCAGGTCCCTTTCTAGAAAGCCAGATTACTGACAGCAAACCACAAATGTGATTTAGCAAACCAGGACATTTTGAGGCAGACGGGCAGGAACGCCATCCTCAGCCTGCACTGCATAAAGCAGAACTGCAGCGGAGGACAGAGCTAACGTGGCCTCTGTGCCCCTCCTGCCTGGTTTCATTGGCTTGATCCACGTGAGCAAGCTCTGCAAGCTCAGTCTTTTCTGCAGCCCAGATTTATATGCAGCAATCGATTTTACGTTACTCTCATGATCTCTAATGTTATTGCAGCTGTATTCTGTTTTCAGGATTAGAAGGCAGATTCCAACTGTTGTGTTCCCCAGGGAAGAAAAACCCTACCACCACATTTTTCTGATGAGGAGCGTATCCCATGTGTGCCTGCAGTCTGAACGCGGCTGAGGCTGTTAATGACAAAGACTTTTGCCAGGTAGTGGAGAAATTGCTATGAAAACATTGTGAGTGACATTTGCAGGTTGCTGGAGGGGAATTCCCATTGGCTTCCTACTAAGCATTTAATATTTAACATGGGTTTTTTTACTGCTTTTGCTGTTCCAGCTTCCAATAAAGCCTGTTGGACCTGTGCTGAGCTGGTAATAATTCCAGCACCTCTGGAAGCCTAGGATGGTATATGAAGCATGAGAATTTATGTCTTTATTTCGTCCAGCCCATGCAGGACATAAGCTGTGCCCTCAGCTTTGCAATGGAAATATTGGTGCTCCCTGAGTCGTAGACCTCAAAGACGTTGCAAAAGCTGCCAGAAATGTTTTGATGCAAAAAGCTTGGGATCTGCAACAGTGGTTTGCACTTGCCCATTGTTGCAGTGTTAGGTTCTTAACGCGGGGAGCGCAACGTCTCCACAATTCTCTTGCATGGTGTCAAGTTCTGGATCCCTCAATATAAGAAGGATGTGGACCTGTTGAAGCATGTCCAGAGGAGGCCGTGAAGATGGTCAAAGGGCTCTAGTACCTCTCTATGAAGTCAGGCTTAGAGAACTGGGATTGTTCAGCCTGAAAAGGAAAAGATTCCATTGGGACCTTATAGCAGCCTCCCGATACCTGGAAGGGGTTTAAAGGAAGGCTGGCGAAGATCTAGTCACAAGGGCAGGGAATGATATGATGAGTCATGGTTTTAAGATGGAAAATGGCAGATTTAGGCTGGACATGAGGAAGAAGTTCTCTCATCTGAAGGTAGTGGATCTCGTGAACAGGTTGCCCAGAGAAGTTGTGGAGTCCTCATCCCTGGAAACATCCAAGGTCAGGCTAGATAGGGCTCTGGGCAATCTATTCTAGTTAAAGTTGTCCCAGCCTGCTGTAGAGGGGTTGAACTAGATGACTTGTGGAGGTCCCTTCCAGCCCAATAGAGTCTGTGATTCTATTTGTCCATCTATGTGTGTGTTTGTATTTCTTTCCCTTTTCAGCATCTACAGTTTGTTCCTTCACTTACAAAAGAGCCCAGCCTGCTGCACCAGTGACTAGCAGTAACAGGGTCGTCACAGGTTGCAGCATCTTTCTATTGCATTAGTGTATAGGTGACAAGAGAAAAGTTGAAGAGAGGATCCTGCCACCTGATGAAGGAACTCTTGGGTGACAGTCTGGATGCAGGTCAGGCCAGACACATCTCTCAAGGAGGCCATCAAAATGTCCATGTGACTTCTGGGCACCTGATCCTGGTGACGACTGTTTGGTCAGTCCAAAGTCTGCAAAATAAATTGTACCCAACAAATGCCTGTCAACGTCAGCTACCGAGAAGCAAAGTACCTTCTTCAGCTCAGCTGGGGTGACATTGGTCTGACTGGTGTCAGCTCAGGGGCAGGCGTAGAGCTCCCAGTCAGGGTGTGAATCCACTGATTACCACACATGTGCATTTATGGAGCCCTTAGTCATGTGCTGATGTGCTTCTGCTCATTAAAATAGATGGAATGAATTACTGCTATGAATTCATTCACCGGAGCCTTGATGTATTTTGACACCTTTTGTTAACCATGGCTGAGAATTTGTGTTCAAGGCACCATCATGCATAAGGCTGTTTCTGCTTAACTGGGATGTAATGTGTCTGCCTTTCATTACCATCAGTGGCCAGTTGACACTGCTGGGGAACATCTGTGGGACACCTGTCCTGAGGGATGGCAGTGCCTTAGCTGTGGGGCTTCTGAAATTATGGTTGCTTGGCCATGAGGTGCTCATGGGGCTTCTCAAATGGCGGTGTCTTAGTCATGGAGGGGTTGTGGGGAATCGAGTCCTCTCGGTTCACAGTGTGTCTACTATGGGATCATTGTGGTGACTGAAATGATGGTGGTTTAGCCATGGAGTGCTTATGTGGACACGAGGCCTCTCACGTAACATGAGGCTCATACAGAGGGTGGTCGTGGAGCCGGTGGCTCGGCCATAGGGTGGTCGTGGGGTCTCCAGGGTCTCTCATATGATGATGGTTCAGCCATGGAGTGGACTCGGAGCCTCTTCGTTCCCAATCTCTGCCCCGAGGTGGTGGCTGGGGCTCGCAAATGCCGGCGGGGGCCTGTTGCGCCTCACGCAGGCCCAAACGACCGTCCAGCTAGACTCCTGCTGCCAGTGCCGGAACCGCCTCGGGCCCACGGGCCGCCCCTTCCGCCGGCCGCCACCGCGGCGGCTCCTCCCTGGCTCGGCGGGCAGAGGCGGTGCTTGGGCCCCTCCCGCCGCCGCAGCCGCCGCCGTCGCTGCTGCTTCCTGCCCCCGGCTCGGCCCTGCCCGGCCCGGTCGCAGCGACGTGTTTGGGTGGAGGGGCCGCAGGTAGGGCAGGGCAGGACCGAGACCTAGGGCTGGGGGCATCCCGGGGAAGTTTGCCCTGGTGCCCTTTGTCTGTGCGGGACGGGCCGGGGAGCGGGGGAATCGAGGGAGGGAGGAAGCACCGAGTTCAGCGATGAGGGGCGGGATGTGAGGGGTTTCTGCTCTTTTCCGCGCGTTTATGGTTGCCGTTTCCATAGTAACACGACGTAGTGGGAAACGAGGGGGAAATCGGTGTCTGGCGGGCGCTGTGTGGAAGGGCCGATGGTGGCCAGGCACTACTGAGCCCGGCTGCGGCCTTCTCTTCCCTTCATCCTTCCTTCCCTCCTTCTACCCTTTCCTCCCCTCTTGTGGGTTCTCTGCTGCAGGTCCCCAAGCTCTTGAGACCGGTTGCTTTTCCATATGATGCGACAGGCAGAGATATGACGACGGTCTCCTGGAGATCCCCCAGGTGTCTTCTGGCTCAGGTACAGCCAGCTCGTCTGACACAGCCTTTATTCCCGGGAACGTAACATTTGGAACAAGGATTTGGGGTTTTCCTCTCTGTAATGCTGGTACGTGACCCCTGCATTAGTGGGAACCAGGATGTGGAACGTTAAAAGATTTGTTGGTTCCAAAAACACTTTAGGATGGCGATTGATCCTGGGTTGATAGACGATCCTAAAATTGTGTGCATAGACAAACACCATTTCTTAGCTTTCCCCATTGTCCTGTTCCAAACTGTTCTTATTTGAGAGAAGGATCTGTATCTGTAAAATAATCAGTCTCCTGGACCCTCAACAAGAACTTTCACTCTGTGATTGTCTAGTCTGGGATTTTGTATTATATCAGTTTCCTTTTCTGTTTGTCCTTATGTTCTCTACATACATAAAATTTAAGTTGAAGAACAAGTGATCCCAGATGTGTAAAGTTCAGTGACATCAGACTATTTATTTAAGTACACCTTTGCATGCATGAGTATTTTAGGAGAGTTTTTAAGCAGAAGTAGGTGGTGTATTGATTTCTCCTGTCTCACCAGCACCCAATCTGGTAAGAGTTGTGAACCAGAAGTCCTGCGGGCTTCTGCACAGCTGTGGCTCTATGGAAAAAATGGTTTTACTAAAAAACCTGACTGCACTATGTTGATTCTGGTAGTGGCTACAGTTGTTACTGGTTTAGCCTGAGAGAGCCAGTCTGGCTCTTTCCCAAACTAGTGTAGACAAAATCTGTCATTCCCTTGAAATCCTCTGGGAATAGGCTGGTGCTCCTCTTGCGTAGGAAAACAAACCTGAACTCCTAAAAAGAATATACAGATGGGAGATCTATGACTGTCCAAGGGAATGGACACAGTTGAACTGGAGTATTCTTTTCCTGAGAAGTGTCAGAAGCTACTAAAGAGAGGAGAAGCAGACCACATACTTGCTCTTTGGCAGTTTGAATAGGAAGAAGGTGGGAAATAAAATTGTATTAGTAGTAATGCTTCTTTTGGGGCAGCAGCTCTGTTGGAAGCTACTTCTGCTTTCCTGCTTCACACTTTAGAGGAAATGAGGAGCTGCAAGTTTCTCAAGAAGAATAAAGGGCCACAAACATCCTATTACACTTCCATTTGTGACCATCTTGGTTTTCTTTTGGTTTTTATTTTATTTTTTCTTATTTTTTAGTACTTACGTAGCAGATAGAGGAGCTAGAATGGATTGTTTTATACAGGTATTTCTTGAATGATTTAAGTCTAAAGGACTATGTCCCAGTGCATATAAGATTTGTCTTCCCTGTGTTTTTACCTGTTTGCATGCACTTCACTAAGCTGCTGGGGTTAAAAAAAATAAATGTAGTATTAAAAGGTAAAAATCCTTTTTCTTTTCCTCATAGTCAAGAATGGCAGGTGCATTAACCAATTAGATATTCCAAAATACTCATCTTTGGATAAGGAAAAATCTAGGGTACTTCAGCTGTTACCCTGGTTGTTAAAACTAAAAAAGCAGCCACTTTGGATGCAATGGTGTCGGTTTAACATGGGTTGTTATGAGTAGCATGTCCAGTGCTTTGCAGTATGTCAGTTTGATACCTTTTGTTTTACTTACAGCAGCATCTTAAAATGTGTATTTTTTGGCATTCTAAATGCAAGATAGTCATGCTGGTTTTTATATTTGTACACACAATTCTTCCTGAAAATTCATGACAATTTTTGGAAAATTAGTTTCTGGTTAACAAATCTAGCTTAACCCTGCTGAAGGTACCAAGAGGAGAGCCTTCGCTGGGCAGCTGACACAGATCACTGTGAGCTTCTGTCAAACGCCTTTTGTAAAGTCTGTATCTTGCTCTGGCTGGTATGGTTCTTTCCTCCAAATGTCCCTGCTCCATGGTCTCTGCCTTTGACAGGGTTGTAGCTGAAACACCTGCTGGGGCTCCTTGATCTTTGTTCAGCTGCATGTACTTCTGGAGCTGTCAGAGATGCTCATAGGTCACCATTTTCTGAGGCCATAACACACACTGTAATGCTGATGCCTGGCGAAAAAAAAAAAAGAGTACAGAGATTTCACTCATGTGTGGGCAACTAACTACAAGGCCTTTTCTTTTCTGACTTTTGTTTTTACTGCTTGGTTAATTATTTTTTAATGATTCTACCACCCCTGCTGTGGAAAAAGCTTGACCAGACAGGTTATAGAAAGTTCTGTTCCTCAGAAGCCGCTTTCTCGTTTCAGGTTGAGCACTGGGAAGTTGTGTTTGTGGATGAGATAACATGCATGGGTGCATCACATACGTTTCATTTGTTTTATTCAGTACCTGAATAAAAGCAAAATGCTACTTTTAAGATGATTTGCCTATAGGGAGATGGAATAGCTCCGTGGTATTTGCACTTCCATGTAATTCTAAGTAACTTATGAGTAGGTAAGTTCAAATGACAACAGCAGAGGTTTGTGGGGTCATCTTCATTCTGACTTTATACATCCTCAGTGTAGGAGTGTGAGATCTGGAATATTACTAAGTACATGTGTCTTTGTGAATACAGATCTTAAGTGTATTGAAGAAAGACCAAGATCATACAGGCTTCTCTCCAAGTTGTGTGAGGAGGTTTGATGTTGAAGTATGCTTGCCATGGGCACAACTCACAGCTCTCCTCTGTGTTTAGCCTCACGGTCCCCCGACAGTCATCCCCTTCTTCTGCTGAAACCTCAGTGTTGTAAATAGGTGTTCAGAAAGAGCTTAGATTAACAGAACAGCTTATGCAGTCTCAACCTCCTTCTCTGAAACTGCTTAAATATTTCAGCTGAAAGCTGACCTCAGTCCCCCACTGAAAGAGTGACGTCTGCCTCTGAGCACTGGGACAAGTGTGCAGATTTCAGCACAAAGAATTAGCTGGGTGAAAGAAATGGAAACCTTCTGTTAGTCTGTGCTAGTGCACATTGTCTTAAAAAGGTGAGGTGAGCTTTGCTCATACCGTGGTTTCCTTCTTGCAAGATTAAATCCTTAGTGAAAAAAGCTGTATAATAATAGAGTGGGAAACCTAAACTTTTGAGAATAGAGTAAATGTTAGACCAATAACAGGCATGTTGTTGGCTCCTGAGATCCTGGAAGGACCTTATATTAGTATTCTGGAGAGAGGTGTTCCTGACTGCAGCAGGAGGTTTAGAAACAGATGGCCTGTAAGGTCCTTTCCAACCTAAACCATTCTGAATCCTTTGTGCATTTTGATTGTATTTCAGGAATCTTTTTCCTTAATAATTAGCTTTAGTATTTGTCTTGTAGAAATGATGAAATATTTTGCTTTAGCATGATTTGTGGTTGGCTTCTGATGCTTTTCTATCCAAAAAGGTGTTGGATAACCAGAACAGTGCTTTAAAAATATTTGATTTCATTCTGTTGTTGCCAAAGCAATGAAAAGCAGTAGGGGTGTTAGCATGGTGTTTACACTCTTAGAGAAGCTTCTCCTTGCATTACTCTTGGAAAAGTAACTAGCAGATATGGAATACCTAAAGCAGATCTTGCAGAGCATCATGTGGTCAGTGAAAACCCTGGGCTCTTTCCCCTGAGTGCTGAGTGTCTCTTCTCAGATGTCTCTATTTTTGAAGTCAAAATTAAGTTTGGATGGCAGATTCTATGATAAGTTGTAGCTGGTGCTAATAAGCTCCATGTTCTTTGGGTACCCCTTGTAGCACCAGCTAATTTATCAAAACCAGCAATTTAAGTTGAAGGTAATTACTGGTAGGTTGTAGATTTATTTTCATGAGGGAGGGAGAGAAATGTTTCTTTAGTGCATGAATTAAGATTCCTTCAATTAGCTTGCAGAGAGCTTGTGCTGGGTTCATGAATTTCACTTTGTGTTGTTAATACCAGTTACAGCTACATAAAGTGCAATGTGTGCATGTGAAACCCTTCAGAAAAATGATTAGTTCACTTAGAGCTGTTACTACAAGTAGGAAATAGAAAATTGGTTCATGATACTGATGGAAAACTGACTAAAAAACAGGAAATAGGTAGTTAATCATAGAATGATTTAGGCTGGAAAAGACCTTTAAGATCATGAAGTCCAATGTGGTGGACCATGGTTTTGATGGGTGGACCACTAGATGGGTAAGGAACTGGCTTGATGGCCACACCCAGAGAGTGGTTGTTGATGGATCCGTGTCCAAGTGGAGGCCAGTGACAAGCGGAGTCCCTCAGGGATCAGTCCTGCGACCAGTCTTGTTCAACATCTTTGTCGGTGACGTGGACAGAGGCATTGAGTGCACCCTCAGCAAGTTTGCTGACGACATCAAGCTGTGTGGTGCAGCAGACACGCTGGAGGGAAGGGATGCCATCCACAGGGACCTGGACAGGCTGGAGAAGTGGGCAAAGTCCAACCTCATGATGTTCAACAAGACCAAGTATAAGGTCCTGCATCTGGGTCGAGGCAATCCTAAGCACAAATACAGGCTGGGTAGTGACCGGCTGCAGAGTAGCCCTGAGGAGAAGGACTTGGGGGTGCTTGTGGAC
>VXBP01003501.1:55257-111181 GCA_013400115.1 Rhinopomastus cyanomelas | reverse complement strand
CAGGGGGATTGGACTAGATGATCTTTCGAAGTCCCTTCCAATCCCTAATGTTTCTATGATTCTATGATTAACCATTAATCCAGTTCTCCCAAGGCCACTGGTAAACCATGTCCCTAAGCTCCAGATCTGCACAACTTTGAAACATGTCCAGGGATGGCAATTCAACCCCTTCCCTGGACAGTCTGTTCCAAGGCCTGATGAACCTGTCCAGGAAGTTTTGCCTCTTGTTATAGAATCATGGAATCATTAGGGATTGGAAGGGACCTTGAAAGATCATCTAGTCCAATCCCCCTGTCGCAGCAGGACCACCGAGACCAAGTCATACAGGAACATAATCCAGGTGGGTTTTAAACATCTCCAGAGAATGAGACTCCACAACCTCCCTGGGCAGCCCCTTCCAGTGCTCTTTCATGCTCACTGTGAAGAAGTTCCTTCCCATATTTACGTGGAACCGCCTGTGTTCCAGCTTACATCCATTGCCCCTCATGCTATCACTAGATGACATTGTGAAGAGCCTGGCTCCATCCTCCTGACACCCATCCTTCACATATTTATAAACATTATTGAGGTGACCCCTCAGTCTCCTCTTCTCCAAGCTAGAGAGACCCAGCTCCCTCAGCCTTTCCTCATAAGGGAGGTGTTGTATTCCATTCATCATCTCAATGGCTCTGTGCTGGACTCTCTCCAGCAGTTTTTCCTCATTGAACTGTTATGTTTTACCTCATGTCCAACCTAAACTTCCCCTGGTGCAACTTGAGGCCATCGCCTCTTGTCCTATTACTTTTTATTTGTGAGAAGATACCAACCCCCACCTCTCTACACCCTCCTTTCGGGTAGTTGTAGACAGTGAAGAGTTCTTCCCTCAGCCTCTTTTTCTTCAGACTAGTTGATATCCATGAATAGATGAGGTTTACTTTGCACCTTCTCTAATACCATGGTTATATAGAGATACTACTGGACTTTTCAGTAGTAAAGACCATCTGAAAAACAAAATGTGCCAATAACACTCAGGACACAGGAAGATGATTTTTGAAGAACTTGGTGCGAGTGTTGAGTATTGGCTTGGTTTTGTAAGAATGGACTTAGAACCATCCTGTGCAATTACTTCTGAGTAACATGCTTTGTTGTTTGTCACATCATTCTTCAAACTGCTGAAACCTGGAGTGTGAAACTCAGAGTCATTGCCTAGTCATCTCAGAAATAACTTCTTAAAGTTCACATGATAATACGTTAATGATCGCGCAGATCTTCTCCTTTGCTGACTGTACAGTATCTGAGCATGTACTTATTAATGTTTGTCATCACAGTTGTTTTGCCCTGTGTTTGGCAACTGTGTCATAGCACTGGGACCAGTACTATTTAATCTACTCATTAATTACTTGGATGAGGGATTAGAGTGCACTGTCAGCAAGTTTGCTGATGGCACAAAGCTGAGATGAGTGGCTGACACCCCAGCAGGCTGTGCTGCCATTCAGTGAGACCTGGACAGGCTGGAATGCTGCACAGGGAGAAATTTAATGAAGTATAACAAGAGTAAGTGAGAGTCTTCCATCAGGGCAAAAACAACCCCAGGTAGGTTGGGGACCGACCTCTTGGAGAGTAGTGTAGGAGAAAGGGACCTGGGAGTCCTGATCCACAGCAGGATGACCATGAGCCAGCAATGTGACATTGAAGGCCAACAGCATCCTGGGGTGGATCAGAACGGGGGTGGTTAGTAGATCAAGAGTAGTTCTACTCTGCCCTATTGAGATGGCATCTGGAATATTGTGTCCAGTTCTGGGCCCCTCAGTTCAAGAAGGACACGACTGCTGGAAAGAGTCCAGCACAGAGCCATTGAGATGATGAATGGAATACAACACCTCCCTTATGAGGAAAGGCTGAGGGAGCTGGGTCTCTCTAGCTTGGAGAAGAGGAGACTGAGGGGTCACCTCAATAATGTTTATAAATATGTGAAGGATGGGTGTCAGGAGGATGGAGCCAGGCTCTTCACAATGTCATCTAGTGATAGCACGAGGGGCAATGGATGTAAGCTGGAACACAGGCGGTTCCACATAAATATGGGAAGGAACTTCTTCACAGTGAGCATGAAAGAGCACTGGAAGGGGCTGCCCAGGGAGGTTGTGGAGTCTCATTCTCTGGAGATGTTTAAAACCCACCTGGATTATGTTCCTGTATGACTTGGTCTCGGTGGTCCTGCTGCGACAGGGGGATTGGACTAGATGATCTTTCGAGGTCCCTTCCAATCTCTAATGTTCTGTGATTCTGTGACCACAGTCGCTGACTGTGAACAGGAACTTTTTTGAATAGGAAGCTACAGGGTTGTTGAGTGTGAAATCATAGACTCACAGAATCATTTAGGCTGGAAAAGATCTTCAAGCTCATTGAGTCCAACCAATAACCAGACTATCCCAAGGCCACTGCTAAACCATGTCCCTAAGTGCCAGATCTCCATGACTTGGAAACACATCCAGAGTTGGTGATACAACCCCCTCCCTGGTCAGCCTGTTCTGTTGACTGATAATCCTTCCAGTAAAGATGATTTTCCAGCCATTGAAGCTGTTTCTATTGTGATGGTGGATTATGGTTTTTTTAAATAAATATAGGTGTTTAACATCAGTGGTAAAGTCACTACAGTGACACTGTAATTCAGTGCCAATTTTTACACTAAGGAAATTAATCCATTGTGTACAAAACGTATTAGAGACATGTTGCAAGTATACCTGTAATCCTCTGTCTCCATAGTTACCTCTTATCTAAACCCTAGAAGTTTTTTTTATTGTGTTAGTTTAATATATACACGAGCGAATTATTGTGATTACTGAAGAGAACAGAGTTAATCTAACCCAGCTTTAATTGTGTGTAATTTAAATATTGATGTCATTAAGCTATACAGTCACATTTAATTGGTGCACATGTGCTTGGTGAAGTCAGAGGCTCAAGGGACTCACCGTTGCACTAGTCACTCTGCACAGCTTGTTCATTCAACCACATATACCTGCATCTACTCATGCTTAAAAGTCAAATGAGTTAAAATATTCTGCAGCACTTTGTGTTAATGTTGAGTTTTTGGGGTGTGTTTAGTGGAATGCCTGGGTTTGGGTGGCACAGATGCATTTATTCCTGTACAGCAAATGTAGCTTTGCTTGGAGGTTAATTATCCATAAGCTCTTGACTTACGAGACGACTAGGATAGCTGTTAACTATGAATAATTTAGTGCAGCATCATATTGCTTGCCACTTCTAAAGGGCTCTGCCTGTGAATCCATACATCTTGCTGAAATCCACTCAGTAGTATGGAGGTTACTGCTTGCGTTGATAATTTATCATACTCTTTGTTCTGTTTTAAGATTTGTTGGCGTACAAAAGCAGTGTATTTTATGGCAATAAGTAAGAAAAATGTGTGTGAGAGCAGGTGGAGTTTGTTTTTGGAAAGCTGAGGCATTGAGTAGCATATTCAGTGTTAAATTGGCTTTTACATTCATTCTAAGTCTTGGGCTGGCACAATGCAGTTGATGTTTTCTCTACTGAGATTTATGTAGTTGAGGCAATTCATGTCTTGGAATATTCTTTTAGGCAGTAGTTCATTATAAGGAAAGGAGAGAGACTTAATGAAAGGCCTGCTAGCAAGACTACAGACTTTCAGTGCTCTACAAATTGCCTTAGCTGCTTATAAAATTTGGCCAGAGCAGGCTGTGTCTTGTAACAGAGGCTCCTTCAGGGAAAAAACCACAAATACAAAACTAGGGAGCAGTTCCAAGTGCAGATAAATTTAGTATTTGTCTTTAGGAGACTATAATGGATCAAGTTTTTTTAAAAAAGCTGCTCAAATGATAGTGTTTTATCATTATCACCAACTAGATTTTTCACAGAAACACCCCAAAACATTAGGGAAGAAGTTGAAGAGAGAAGTTGCTCAAGAAGCATCAAGGGAAGATGATAAGAGTGTGAACATAAGAATATCAACTACCTGATAGTTCAGAAAGTAGAGAAGGTACCTTCCGTGAGGCTTTTTGAAGAGAAATTGATGCTTTCTGTTGTATAAGAAAGATCTCTATTACAGCTGCACATATCTTAATTCATCTCCAGAATTGTTTTGTAGGATACTTCCAACCTCCTTTAGAAAGCAGAACTTTTTTTTTCCTTTCCAAATGAGATTTTCTGTGATATATGTGATGTTGTTAGAAGTCTGCACAGTGCTGTACAGTTGTCCCTTGGTGCCTGCTTCAGTGAGTGAAGATCATAGAGTCCTTTTATCTTTTTTCGTGTTCCTTCACAGGGCAGTAAGTAATTTAGGTATTCCTTAAGGGTTGGTAGTTAAGATCTTGCTAGGTGTGTTTATTTACAGATGAGAATTCAGATTGATCCCTTTGAATGGCAACTTTTTAAGCTGTATGTTATGGACAAGTTGTAATAAACTGTTGGACCTCCAGTAACTGCAGTTTTCTCAGCTGATACTTTAGATGGGAATGGAGTGATGTTTACAGACAGCAAGAACTCATTACATTGTTCAGCCCTGCCGTAAAAATTTTAAGGCTTTTTATTTTCAAGTTGAAAATTCAGCTTCAAGTTGAAAATGTTGAAAATTCAACAGAGAATCAGTGGCACTTCCCTTACTCCAGAGCTTTTTGATCTGTGTTTTAATTGAATTCTCTCTGCTGAACAAAACTGTAGTTTATTTTACTAGGCAGCCCTAAAAAGTTTGATCTGTTTTCCCTGATTCAAGTGATAAAAAAGATGTCTTATGTTCTATACATGGCTTGTGCCCACCCTTTTCTGTTGTGCTTGTATTCTGCAGACTCTGATTTGTCTGAAATCTGATTACTTCAGTTACTCTCGGTCATTAAAGATGTATTGTTTCCACGGGCAGCTGCTTCTGGGGTTGTCTCAATCATTAACTTTGGAGGGAAAGAAAAGTGCACCACCTGTTGTCAGGGTCCTACAACCAGCCCACACAGAACATGTCACCTTCATCCATGACCTTTTTCACTGCAGAGCTGACAGAGCATCGTTGTTTTGATCCAGTCTGTAAGGAGAACTTTAGTAAAGCCTTAATGTTTCTTGTTTCTTCTTTAGCTTTTATCAAGTGGTGATTTTATGCAATGGCATCAAGCCACAGTTCTTCACCAGTGCCTCAGTCAAACAGCAGCGATGCTTTCTTCAAAAAGGAAGTGGATGTCACAAAATGCTTTCGACCTGTGCAGTCACTGCCTGATGTGTGTCCAAAGGAACCTACAGGTAACATCGCTGTGCAGGGAGAGTGGAAGTGAGTGAAATTTGCAAACTGATTTACAATTGCTCAGCTGAATTTTCTTGTAGGTTGGGTGTATTAGACATAGGTCTATGATTGGAATTTTTTTTTCTCTTCAGCAGAAGCTAATGTTAATCCTAATGTGTTTAATGAGTGTGAATACACTGTACTCTTGTTGGTTAATCTGATTGAAGAAATGAAAGATAAAGTGTTGCAGAAGGAGAACATTGTGTGACTTTTGCATAGATAATTCTGATTCATTTTGTCATTGTGAACTCAGAATCATTTAGGCTGGAAAAGACCTTTCAGTTCATTGAATCCAACCATTAAAACAACTGGCCCATCCCACTGCTAAACCATGTCCCTAAGCTCCGTATTTCCATGATTTGGAAACATGCTCAGGGATGGCAACTCAACCCCTTCCCCGGGCAGCCTGTTCCAAGGCCCGATGACCCTTTTGCAGGAAGAAGGTTTTCCTTGTGTCCAACCTAAACTTCTCCTGGATCAACTTGAGGCCATTTCCTCTTGTCCTGTCACTTGTTACTTCTGAGAAGAGACCAACCCATTACCTCTCTACACCCTCCTTTCAGGTAGTTGTAGGCAGTGAGAAGGCTTCCTTCCCCTCAGCCTCCTTCTCTTCAAGCTAACCAGCCCCAGCTCCCTCAGCTGCTACTCACAGGGTTTGTTCTCCAGTCTCTTCCCCAACCTTGTTTCCCTTCTCTGGACATTCTCAAGCCCCTCAATGTCTTTCATATATTGAGTTGCCCACACCTGACCCCAGTACTCAAGATGTATTCTCACCAGTGCCCATTACAGGGGTGCAGTCACCTCCCTACTCCTGCTGGCCATTAAGAACCATGTTTTAACATGAATGCAACTTTCAGTTTCTCACCGTAATGAACTGTCTTGTCTTTTGTGCCACAGGCGATCCTAACAATTTACGTGACAGCCCGTCTGTAGTTGCGGATCAGCACAGATGGACTATTTATCATTCCAAAGTCAATCTCCCAGCAGCACTAAATGACCCTAGGTTAGCAAAAAGGGAATCTGATTTCTTTACAAAAACATGGGGAGTGGACTTTGTGGACACTGAAGTCACGCCTTCATTCTACCTCCCACAGATCACCAAGGAGCATTTTGCGTTATACCAACAGGAAATCACTCCGGTAAGAACCCAAAACTGAGATGCATGTGGTGCTCAGGACCAGAAAGAGACTGCAGATCTTTTGTCTAATTAAAGATAGTCCCTGCTAGTAGTCCATGGTACAGTTAGCTAATCATTATTTGCTATTCAGCGCTTGTTGACTCTTCATTAAGTGTTTTTTGTTCTAGAATCTCAGTATCCCTAGTGTGGAAAATGCTGCTTAAATTCTCTGTAGGTAATTCCCAATTGATTTATTTTTTTATTGTTTGCATTTCTGAAAACTGAGCTCTGCACAAGGACTTTTTTCTTTTCAATTATTAATCCTTTTTCCTGTAAGAATTGTTTCATGCTCTGGCTCTACAGCTCAGCGTAGCATTTGCAGACCTTTGGATCAAATAGAAACTGTGACTGTGCACTACAAGGACTGAAGGTTCTCTCTAAACATTTACAGGGGAAGTTCTAAGGCTGTCAACAGGCCTGTGAGCTCAGTGATTTCTTTTGCCACAGGACAGTTTAAGCTAAGTCTAAGGACACCAGTACCGGTTGGAAACTTCTACAAACTATTTAAATACAGTTGTCAGTAATTTTTAAGCAGAAGCATGTGTAGAAGTCTCCCAGTGTTTTCTGCTTCCTTGGTTTGTAGCTTTTAAAAAAAATACATTAAGAGAAAACATATGTGAAGAAAGTATATATGCATACAAAATAAAAATTACTGGCACAGAATTAGTTGCAGGAAGTGTTTACTTGTGTAAATCATAGTTAAAGTGTGTGAAAGTGAATTGTCTGTAACTGGATTATTGTCATGACTTCACACATTGAACATTGAAAAGCTCATCTGTTAATATTAAAGTGACTGCTTGAATATTAGCAGTGACTGCTAAGAGAAACAAGATTTTGGGGAAGAGGGAACTACTTCTAGCAGAGATTTGGACATCAATGCCCTCTAGAACCATAATGTTCACCACTGTGGTCTCTGGTGATGGTTACACTTGATAAAATTTGCAGCTCAGTGTGATGACACAAGATAACATGGTTTCAGCAGGATATTTGGTAGTAACAAGTAGAAGCAATTTCTGCTTTAGTTCAGCAATGAAAAAACATTTCATCATGTGATTTCTGGATTAGACAGCAAATAAATGTTTGAATATGTAATTGCAACTATTCAGTGGTTCTGTATCATTATGTGGAGGAGTTCTTACACCTCATCAATAACTTGTTTTTTCTGTAGCAGTATGTGACTACAGGTTGAAATTGTTGGTACTCTCACCTGGAGAAACACGGTCTGAGCTTTTAAGAGGGAAAAAGTACTGTGAACTTGTCAGGATTATTTGTCATAATGCAGTTGTGCTCATTGAAAATGTTTTGAATATTTTTTCAGCCTCAGAATAATTCTTGAATGTATTTTCTCTTTTTCCAGAGAGAGAAAGTTCATGAAAGATGCAAAAATACTTGTACACCTAAAGACACCTTTGACAGGACTCTATTACACACTCACGGTACAGTTAACACTTTTCTTTAGTCATTAAGAAGTACTTTCTTTATATATCATTAATGAAAATTATACTGATAGTTTCCTTTGCTTGAAGACAATATTGAATAGCTGCTGCTGCTGATTTCTTTCTCACAGTAGCAGAGTATTAAGGCATAGTGACATGGTATTTGTGACCACTGCTGATACTCTGTAGGTCAAACTGCTTGTGGTACCTGCTTTTCAAGTTTTCCTTGGCATGTTTGCATTCATGACAGGTCGTTATATCCTGGGCAGCATTGTCTTTCACTTTCTTGTATCCAAGATCTGTTGAAACTATTGCATCAAATTTCTGTCAGCTGTTGACTTTGCAGTGAAGAATGGCAGCACTGGGTCATTCCTGTTTCTCTGTCATGAGCGTTAAAGAATGGCTGAGGTGGGAAGTGACATCTCAAAATAGTATAGTCCAAACCACCTCCTCCAGCAGGGTCACCTGTGACAGGAGGGTGTCTGGCTGGATTTGTCTTCAGTATCCATGAATGGGCATTACACAAAGTCTCTGTTTCGGTGTTTGACCACCCTCACAGCAGAAGTGTTTCCTTAGACATGAATATTTTGATCTGAACAACAGTTTCTCTTCATTCTCTTTTGTGCTGTCAGTGGGCACTGCATACGTAAGATTCCCCCTGAGCTCTCCTAGGCTGAGGAGTTTCAGCTCTCTCTTCTTTAGCAAGGAATCATAGAATAATTAGGGATTGGAAGGGACCTCAAAAGATCATCTAGTCCAATCCCCCTGACATGGCAGGATCACCTAGACCAAGTCACACAGGAACACATCCAGGCAGGTCTTAAACGTCTCCACTGAAGGAGACTCCACAGCTCCACTGGGCAGTCCCTTCCAGTGCTCTGTCACACTCACTGGGAAGAAGTTCCTTCCCGTATTTAAGTGGAACCACCTATGTTCCAGCTTACATCCATTGCCCCTTGTCCTATCATTAGATGACATTGAGAAAAGCCTGGCTCTATCCTCCTAACACCCAACCTTCACATATCTATAGACACCGCTCTCTCACCAGAGCGGAGTAGAGAGGGAGAATCACCTTCCTCGACCTGCTGGCCACACTTCTCCTGATGCAGCCCAGGATTCGGTTTGCCTTCTGGGCCACAAGTGCACACTGCCGGCTCATGTTAAGCCTCTCGTCCACAAGCACCCCCAAGTCCTTCTCCTCAGGGCTACTCTGCAGCCAGTCACTACCCAGCCTGTATTTGTGCTTAGGATTGCCTCGACCCAGATGCAGGACCTTATACTTGGTCTTGTTGAACATCATGAGGTTGGACTTTGCCCACTTCTCCAGCCTGTCCAGGTCCCTGTGGATGGCATCCCTTCCCTCCAGCGTGTCTGCTGCACCACACAGCTTGGTGTCGTCAGCAAACTTGCTGAGGGTGCACTCAATGCCTCTGTCCACGTCACCGACAAAGATGTTGAACAAGACTGATCCCTGAGGGACTCCGCTTGTCACTGGCCTCCACTTGGACACGGATCCATCAACAACCACTCTCTGGGTGTGGCCATCAAGCCAGTTCCTTACCCATCTAGTGGTCCACCCATCAAAACCATGGTCCACCAGCTTGGAGACCAGAATGTGATGCAGGACAGTGTCAAAGGCTTTGCTCAGGTCCAGGTAAATGACATCAGTCGCTCGCTTCTCATCCATTAATGTTGTGACCTGTTGATAGAAGGCCACCAGATTCGTCAAGCAGGACTTGCCCTTGGTGAAGCCATGCTGATTGTGCCCAGTCACCTCTTCACTATTCACTTGTCTCAGCAGTGCCTCCAGGAGGATCTGCTCCATGACCTTACCAGGCACAGAGGTGAGACTGACTGGCCTGTAGTTCCCCGTCTCCTCCTTCCTACCCTTCTTCAAAATAGAATGATGTTTCCCCTTTTCCAGTCAGTGCGGACTTCCCCAGACTGCCATGATTTTTGGAATATAATAGAAAGTGGTCCAGCAACCTCATCTGCCAGTTCTCTCAGTACCCTTGGGTGTATCCCATCTAGTCCCATGGACTTGAACACTTTCAGGTCCTTCAGGTGATCACGAACCAGATCTTCACTTATGATGGGCAGTTCTTCTTTGCAGTCCCTGCCATAATTTTCGATGTCCCTAGGAGTGTGGTTGGAGGGCTTTGCAGTGAAGACCGAGGTAAAGAAGTCATTGAGAGCCTCAGCCTTTTCCATGTCACTTGTGACCACCTCACCTGTTTTCTTTCTGAGGGGACCCACATCTTCCCAAGACTTCTTCTTACCATTCATATACTTGTAGAAATTCTTGGTGTTCCCTTTGGTCCTCCCTGGCTAGGCCCAATTCAAACTGTGCCTTGGCTCCCTCCAGCAGCTCCACATCCCTCTTGGACTGAGGGGCCCAGAACTGGACACAATACTCCAGATGTAGTTTCACCAGTGCAGAGTAGAGGGGTAGGAGAACCTCTCTTGATCTGCTAACCAGCCCCCTTCTCTGATTTACTTCTCACAAATGTTAGCGATAAAAGAGTTCATTTGCCAATCACTGTTTGATCAGGCTTGTCTTTATCAACGTCTACAGGTAATACAACAGTCACCAAAGTGATTGGGAGTGTCTAGGGTAGATGGATAGTTCCTAGCAGAAGCATCATTTGCTAAACTAAAGCTCTTAATTTTCTGTAATTCCTTTTGTTAGTGTTGCCTGTCTTCCTCTAATACCAGCCCACAAGACTTCCATAAAAATGGTTTTGTTGAAAGAGTGAGGACAGTGAGATGATTTCTGTGGTGCCTTATTTCAATACAAATAAAGAAATTAAGTAAGATCTAAAGAAGTGAGAAGAATGTGGGATATAATGCTGAGATAGCACTTACCTGTTTGTCAGGGATGAGTAGAACTTCCAGCTGAGGTATGTGGGCTGTGGGTTTTAAATTCCTCACCTTTTTGAGCCTCCAGTGTGCCTCCTCTTCATAATGCACAGTAAGTTAATGAGTAGGAGAGGATAAAGGTTTTTTGGCTGAACCTCAAAAAATTTACCTTTTCTTCAAACTTTGCTCAGGAACCACGATGCTCCTCTTTTTGCAGCTCAACTCTCACCTTCTGTAATTGTCAGGTCAGTTTAATACAAAGGATGAGAGTGTTTCAGGGAATCAGAATATTTTGAGTTGCAAGGGACTTCAGAAGCTCTTTTCTGCAACTTCCATCTCAAAGCAGTTGAGCTGTGAGGTCAGGTCAAGCTGTCCAGGAGTGCCTTAAACCTCCAAGGATGGAGAGTACCCAGGATAAAGCACCAGACTTGATTGGCCTCATGATGAAAAAGGTTTTCCTTGTGTTCAGTCATATCATTTCATTTCCGTTTCTAACTACTGTTCCCTGTCTCCCTTCTGTGAGGAACCTGGCATCGTTGCCTCGAAAGCTTCCCCATGGGGTCTGGTAATGTTCAAGAGAATTGGTTTCCATTATTTGCTTATGAATGACTACTTGTGTTTTGTTTAATTTTAGATAAATCCAGGACAGATCTGGAGCAAGTACCTAAGGTATGGATCCTGCGCAGGCTGAGCTTTCGTAAGGATTTCTCACATGTCCTCTTGATGAATAGATTAGTGTGTTCTCTTCCTTGTAGAAGTTCTGTCCAGGCAGATTACTTGAGCTGATTCTCAAGAGGATTTGCAATGCTCAGAATTTTAAAACACTGAGAACAATCTTCTTTCTTGGTTTTTTCCCCATAGTTTTGATTTTTGTCTTACTTAAAATAGAGCACAAACTCCATTTTTTCACCTTTAATAGTGAAAATCTCAGAGCTAGGCAACATTAGCCACGCTGTCTTTTAGGAGGAAAGGAAAACTGAAGAGTTTGATAAGAATCTTACTGTGTAGTGTACAACTTGGCATTGGTTCAGTGCCTTGAATCCTTTGAGTGTGGTGTGATGCTGTAGATTATGTTAAAACTTGTTAAATTACACCTCATAAATAGAAGAAGGGTGGCACAGTCCACCTGGAGGCTGAGTAGTTTGTACCAGTTTTGTGAAGTAAAAATAACATCAGAGAGAATTTGGGGTGTTAATTTCATGAAACATGAGGTGTGTTTAGCCGGGAAAGATAATGTAGGGGTTCAGGGAGGCACATTTATCCTTGTTTTTTTTCTATTTCAGATTTTTATGAAACCAGATTTTGCCTTGGAAGATTCCTTAACGTTTAATGCCGTTTTACCATGGTCTCATTTTAGTACTGCTGGTGGAAAAGGAACTCGTGATGTGGCTTCCTCCAAGTTACTTCAAGAAAAGGTACATACAAGATGTTGTTACTGATTACAGCTGTTACTACAAAGAAATTGGGGAAAAAAGTCTATGTATGGTGTAATTGCTGACTCTTCATGACTGCTGAAGCTTAGTGGAGCAGGTGTATACTGAGAGCTTCAGATATGTTTGTTAGGGAGGAAGAGCAGTTCCATGAGACAGGAAAGCTAGAGGGAAGTTGTGGAGGTGTTCTTAAATAAGGCTCTTGATTTGTTACCTCTTACAAAAGCTCCAGATTCAAGGACACTCTGACTTATGTGCTAAAAGACATACAGAATCATGGGTTTACCTTTTGCACTGGTGCATTTTTGCATTACACGAAGGACATGAGTGCATTGGAGAGCATGAAAGCTGGGCTGTCACTTTCATACTGGAAACCAAAGTCTTTATTTAGGTTGTGTTTTGGTAATGAGGTGCCTTAAGGAAAAATAACATGAGATCATCTGGAAGGTGTTTTCAAATTTCTGGTAGAAATTTCAAATTTCTAACGACTTCCTGCTCTTCTACCACGTCAGGAAGAATAGAGGCTCTGCTGGAGTTTAACTTGATCTCTCATTGGGTTGTCGATCATACCTAAAGTTGAAGGAACATTTCTTTGGAGTTGGAAGATGAAAAACTGGTGACTAGCATTTGCTTTAAGCTCATGAAGTTTAAAAAGGTGGACACTTGATGCGGACCTTGAACAAAGGAGACCCAAAGCCTTCTCTGATGCAGTGGAGTGAAAACAAAGCCACATTTGTTTGGAGAGGTGGTGTAAACATCTAAATAGCATGAAACATTTCTGTTGCCCTCAAAGCCACATGCCTGACAAATTATTACATTGCTTCAGAGTACTGAAAACAGGCTCAGATTTTTGTGTCGTGCTTTTTAAAGGCTTTGAACTTCACAAGGTTTGCACTTAACATCTTGTAAACAGGCATCCTGCTGCTATAATTGTCCTTAGCTCCAGGGCACCGCTTTTCAGCAGGATTTTGAAAACCCTGCCCTAAGCAAGCAGCCATCCACAGGGTATTAGTGGTTTTGAACTGCTGCTGAACTACTTGAGCAATTTCCCCGTGATGTCTTTGCTTCCTTACTTCCTTCCATGTCTCCTTGGGACTCTTAAACTCTTTGGGGCAGGTACTATCAATTTTTTCTGTTTGTTCTACCTCCCATAGCACAGTGAAAGGGACTTGAGGCATCTGCTTTTTACAATCTCATAAGTAAATTACGGAGATCACCCTTTCTGTGATCTGCAGGTCACAGTCTGTCACAGCTTTTCCTGTGGGCTTGCTATGGCTGCTAGAGGAGGCTGATTCTGATTAAACCTCTTACACAAAAGATGAGTTTGTGTGCTGTATCAGTCATAGAATGGCTCAGGTTGGAAGGGACCTCAGAGATCATGTAGTTCCTAAATCCCCCAGAGTTAAATGTACACAAGATGAAAAGAACTATAAGAAGGAAGCACTTTTCCAGCTTGTTTTCTCTCAGTCTCTGGATACAGCCTTTGAAATTTTGCATGAGGTTTGAATGCTTGACACCTCTCAGAAACTTGGTAATCCAAGAACTAGCATTCAGATGAGCATTGTAATGGCTTGGTCCTTTGCGTTTGTGTATTTAGCATCAGCAAGAACACAAGAGCTTCTAGAGCTTAATTAATCAGGTCAATACAGTGATCTGGTAACCATTTGATGTAGAGAATTTGAATGTAACCTTCTGAATATGTAGGCATACTCCATCTCTGGGAACCCCACAGTGCCAACGAGCACGGAGCACACTTCATACAAAACCACACTTCCAGCTGGCTGGCAAAACACAACTGCTGCCATACATGTCCTCAGGATTTTTCTGCAAAAAAGATGCTGCAGCCTTTTAAATGAGCGCAACTGTTCTGGAGTCCAGTCAAGTATACTCGGGGTGCATTTTTAGCAGCTTCGGTGATTTGAAGTACATTGTGTATGGTGTGTGGACCCTGTTCCTACACGCAAGCCAGTACCCAGAGCTGTTTCCTCGGTAGTGCCCATCTTCTAACAGAATGAAACTATGTGGTATTTTAACATAATTTGCTTTTCTGCCTTGTCGTTGTCAAGCAGGAGAAGGCATCATCAGCCTTCCCAGAGTGATCTCAAGCTCGTTCAAAACCAAGTGATCAAAACCCAATGGTGTTCTTTGATTGCAAATCTGATAAAGGGCTTTAGTTTTTATTAGCAACATTTCCTCAAGATGCAATAAGGTGAACACCCAGCAAGTGTATTGGCACATTAATGAATGTGACAAGTTATCACAGCACTGTTTGATTCTCTTCCTCCTTTTCTTTATAGCTGAGCCATTATCTAGACATTGTGGAAGTCAATATTGCTCATCAGATTTCTCTGCGCTCAGAAGCTTTTTTCCATGCAATGACCTCTCAGCATGAGCTGCAGGACTACCTCAGGAAAACCTCCCAGGCTGTAAAATTACTTCGAGAGAAAATCTCCAAAATTGATCAAGTGATGTGTGAAGGATCCCTTCGAGTTTTGAGACTGTCACTCACCAGAAATAACTGTATAAAAGCATACAATAAACTGAAGCTAATGGCTACTGTACACCAAACCCAGCCCACAGTACAGCTGCTGCTCTCCACCTCTGAGTTTGTTGGAGCTTTGGACTTAATAGCAACAACACAGGAGGTGTTACAACAAGAGCTTCAAGGCATTCATAGTTTCAGGTAGGTAACCAACCTGCAAATTAATAAAATGCAGATAGAGCTAGAATGTGTGGAGCAGAATATATTGGCTGAGGGGATTTTGTTTTACCTTTGTTTGCTCAATCTGGTGCATTGAAGAATTTTTTCAAGCGAAAGCCAGTGCAGAGCTATCAAACCATGGCTTAAAGTGAAGCCTAAGATTGACAGCTGGTCATGTGGGAGCTGTTCAGTCGTGGCCACTCTTGTCTGGCTAAGGGGTGCTGCTTCTTGCTTCATCTGATTAAGAGATCCGAAACTCCTCATGGATAGGGAAGGGAAGGAACAGTGGCGAAGTGCTGCCGAGCCTGCTGTTTTTACTGGGTTTTCATCAACGTTGGCTATGAGTGGTATGAAATAGTGAGTCCAAGATACTGTGCTGCCTCCTGTTAACAGTGAATGCTTAGAGCTCTGCTTGGCAGATGATGCTGCACCAGTCAAGGTCCTCTGTGGTGTGTAGGAGCATTAATACAGTAGAATCCTTTTAGCTGATATAAAATAAGCTACCATAGCTGTAGTGATTCTGTGATTAATGCAACTGTCCCAAGGCCCACCACTAAACCATATCCCTAAGCTCCAGATCTACACAACTTTGAAAGACATCCAGGGATGGCGATTCAACCTCCTGCCTGGGTGGCCCGTTCCAGTGCAGCCCTTAACCGAGTTGCCGTAATAATAGTGAGTGAACTTGTACAGCCCTGTGACAATGCCAGTCACAGTTAGCTGTGTTTTGCTATGTTAGTAGAGAGTGCAGAGCTGTTGTCACTGTGGTACTTGTGGTTGTTGTACCCACTGTCCCAAGAGTGTGCCATTATTTTTAAACATACACTCAGATGTGGAAAACATATTTGCAGGTAAATACTCATCTCATCTGTAGAAAGTAATTTCTAGGTATAATGGTTAGTTGATTAATTCATCATCCCTGGACATGTTTCAAAGTAGCGTAGCTCTGGAGCTTAGGGCTGTGGTTTAGTGGTGGCCTTGAGACAGTTGGGGTAATAGTTGGACCTGATGAGCCTAAAGGTATTTTTCCAACCTGATCAATTCTCTGATTGCTTTGGTAAGTTGAGTCGTGTCAGAGAATCATTCAATATAAAGCAGTAAGAAAACTCGGAGCATCCATAGGCAACATTTTTTTCATGGTGTATGCAGAAAAAAGAAAAATTTGGTTCTAGTTAGAGCAAAAAAATGAGAACGCCTTAATGTTGCTGTGAAGTAAAAAGTTGTCTTTAATTTAGGTTAATATCTGCAGTGATTATGTGCATCAGTCATAACTGTATGATTATTGCCACTACTACAGGATAGCATTGATGCTGTAGAGCTCTTTAACCTTTATGTCTCTTCTTTGACCAAGCAACTGGCTTGGATTTTCTAGAACCTGTGTTTTGCTCAAAGTAGGTACTGGAAAGGTGTGTTTCATCCATTCAGCCACCTCCTGACCAAAAAGCAGGCACATCCCTGATCATCTTAAACTGAAAATAATCTGCTTAACTCTGATCCAGCAACATTCATCCAGAACAGCTCAGTCCTGGCCTTTTGGGCTTCTGCAGGGTGGACGTACCCTGGCATGGTGCTTCCTTGCACCGTGGCATAAAAAACATTTTTTAAGAGTAGCATAAAAATAGCAAATTTGAAAACTCGTGTGTGTTTTCCGAAACTCTTCTTGTTGTGTAAAGCTGTTGCTGTAGCTTGTTAATTAAATCTGTGGCTACATCAAAAGCTCAAATGTCTGAAGTGGAAGAACACGTGGACTCATGAGCTGAGGAACTGGGCGAGCAAAAGAATTCCTCCTTTTTCACACCTTTATACTGACAAGCACCGAGTGTTTCCAGTTCTAGTTTGCTTTGATGGGAAGAGAGATACTCAGTATTCAGCACCTTCCTAAAAAAAAGGCCCCAATTCCAATTTTTACCCTTCATCAATATTCAAGTCCATATGTTTTGCT
This sequence comes from Rhinopomastus cyanomelas, assembly GCA_013400115.1. NCBI lineage: Eukaryota > Metazoa > Chordata > Aves > Bucerotiformes > Rhinopomastidae > Rhinopomastus > Rhinopomastus cyanomelas. Next base: position 94,361 of record VXBP01003501.1, on the reverse strand, counting down.
GCAAGGTGATGCTGCTGCTGAAATATGTGCAGTTTCAGCTACTTCAGGAAGTGAAGGATTTGCGCTTCCCATTAAGCCAGTGTTGATTGCATGGAAATTACTTGCTGGATCAGTATTTTCTTTGACTGTGCACTAACGATTAGTGTTCAGGTTGATTATTTAGCTCCTATCTCAACGGCTGCTTTTCATAGGCATCTCGGCTCTCAGCTTTGTGAACTGGAGAAGCTGATAGATAAAATGATGATTGCAGAGTTCTCGACTTACGCTCGCAATGATTTAAATAGGCCCCTAGAAGACGATTGCCAAATCCTAGAAGAGGTATGTCTGTCATACAAATACGCTGTCTGGTGAATGTGTTTGCATCTTTAACATACTTAATTAGCGCCGACTAATTCACTCAGGTCCCTAGTAGCAACACGATAATTTTAAACTATTTTCCTTCTCCTCCAAACCACCTCCTCCTTTTATTTTTTCTCTACTGCTTGAGAAAATTAAGTAATTGTAGCTAAACTCATGGGTCTGCAGTCTTACTTTATTTTTCTTTCCAAAATAATAACTTCTCTTTTCTCTGATTAAACGTGCACTGAGTTCACTTCATGAACCTCAACCTGTAAGTGGAAAAACACGTGGTCTCCCCTGTCTACCTGACTGTCAGATTCCCCTTTTACATTGAAAGCTGATGGTTGCACGTTGTTCTTACTCTGTCTCCTCATGCATTTATGGGTGCTCATATGCAAGTATACGGATGTTTAGCTCAAGTGTATAGTCTCCCTGAGTAGATGCTTCATTTTTGGTATGTGTGTGTGTATATAATTTTATTCCTCATTCCTCTGAAGACCATAAACATCTGAAGATGAAGCTATTGTGATTGTTTTTGTAGCCAGGAAAAGATTTTTCTGGCTTTTGCTTCACTAATCATGAGAACTCTTGTGTTTGTGTTTTTGAGCACAACTGAGGAACAAGCATGAAAGGGGTCTCAAGGCTGATCTAAATATTGTTCACCGTATTTTAACTTCATTACTGATGTGCAATTTCTTAAAAGTCTTTCTCATCTTGATGTTTTTAGTGTGTCATTTGTATTTACTTTTTTTCTTGGTAGGAGAGACTTGTATCACTGGTGTTTGGACTTTTAAAACAAAGAAAGCTAAATTTTTATGAAATATATGGAGATGAAATGATTATTACTGCAAAGAACATAATTAAGCAGGTACGTCAAACACTTCTGATGGATCTGACAAGCTTTTCTCAACCCGTTAGAAATTATTTTTGAATAATTTTGCCCAGAGAAGTGGGCGAAGAGACATAGAGGTGGAATGTTGGATTAGCTAAGCAGGGTCAGGCCTGCTTTGTACTTGGCTGGGAGACAGTCTGGAGTACACCAGGTGCTGTAGGCATACTGCGCCCCAGCAGCGGGGGTTGGACTTGGATGATCTTTCAAGGTCCCGTCCAACCTCTAACATTCTGTGATTCTGTAATTTGGGGTGGCTGATAGACTCTGATTCAGAGCATTTGGTTTTGCAGATGCTAAGGACTTCTGAAGCGCAGAGGTCTGTTGGCAGAGAACTTGTGGAAGGAGTAGGTAGCCTAAGTGCAGGAGGTCACAGTTTTTTCTGGATAGTTAGCATCGTTATGAATCTTCTGATCTTAGCTTAGGATTTTTTTCTTTCTCTTCTAGTTGTGTCATAACACTATGCTTAAAAAAACAAACAACAAAAAATACCAGAACAACAGCAAAAACCCCCAACAAAACCCAAAACCACACCAGAAAGAACCTCCCTGTGATCTGAAAAAACAAAACCTCCAAGTTTGTGATGTAAATACATAAAGGAGAATAAAAAACTTGCCAGTGGAGACAAAAATTCCCAGTGAGTCCTACAGAAAACAATCCTTGCCTGAATGTTAGTATAGACCTCACACAGGCAAGTGATAAAAGGTTGAGAAACATCTTTTCCCGTTTCTGAGGGAGCAAGGTGAAGTAACAAAGAAGATCGAAAAAGAAATATTTAAATACTTAAACCCCAAATCCTTGCCCACGTTGATGTGGTTATTTCCATTTAGGGTGGTGTGACCATCTTTTCACACTGAAATTCTTCATGGATAAAACCTGCTAAACTAAACAAAGTTCAGTTGATTTTTTTTGGGGGGGGCGAGAACTGGACTAGTTTGGACAGGGACATAGTGCGGTTGGGTTTTTTTTGCCAACAAAATTTAAACTGGCCTTCAGTGGCTGTTTGGTGCTTTTAATTTCACTCACGTTATTTGTGCAAGGGAGGATTTTATACCCTAAAGATAAGTGAGTATTTCCAGAGATGTGTTCTGATAATCAGCAGCCATCAGATGAAGACAGTCTGTCCTGTCCTTATAGCAGGTTGTGAACCACACCTTTAAGAAGCTTTCTGGTTTTAATTATTATGGTTATTTTAGGGTGGGGTTTTTTTAAGTCAGATTTGTTCTCCCAGTCTGTGTTGCATTCCTATGGCATGAATGAATAGCACCAGGATAAAACTTATCTGCCCGTCAGTCTCCTTTGGCTGTATCAGCAATCACAAGGAGATTTTTTTGGTTTTGCCTTTAAATTCTTTGTTTGATAATGTAATAGGCAGACAGCACTTCTGATTTTCCTGCTGCTTCTCATCCTAAAGTGTGTTTCCCATTCCACTGGCAATATCTGTATTTATGCAGGACTTTTTTTTTTGCTCAGTGACAGACAAAGCTTGATCACCTTCCTTCCAGTTTAGGCTTCTGTGAAATAGGCAAAATGGAATTGGAGTTTCTTAGATGATGCAAATACATTTTTCCTCTATTATTTTACTTTTCCTTGTTTGACTGGAGGATCATTGTCTGTGTTATGAAACTCAGCAGTGGTTAGAATGAAGCTAAGCTATTTATTTCCCTTTACATTTGACAGTGTGTGGTTAATACAGTATCGCAGATAGAAGAAATAGATACAGAAGTCGTGGTTAAGTAAGTATACAGCCAGATTTTAATTCATTTTTCTGTTTGGTGATGAGTGGGGATGGGAGATGGATGGATTTAGCATAGATGAATTTACTGTTTTGATTTGTGCCTACTTTTCCCTCTAATTAAGGATTTTCCTTCTCTTTCACCTTAAGCCTCTGTGAAATTATTGTGTATTCTCCTTCTCATTCATATTCTGATGTCACCATAAATTTACCTTTAAAATAAATACTGAAATTCTGTGAGTGTCACTGCATGAAGCACAAACCGCTACATTTTGCCATATATCTCTGAACTGCTTGGAGATGTTCTGTGTTGTTGTCATCTGGGGTTTTGTATTAAAACATCTTGAGTTTTTAATAATGCAAGTTGAATAGGAACTCTCCAGAGAGGAGACCAGACAACTTCAGAGATGCTCCAGCAGGGACCTCATGAAGCTCAGCAAAGGCAAAGATCTGTGTCTTTGAAGGAGCATCCCCTTGCAGGAAGAGAGGCAGGAGCTGGTTGGTCTCAGAGCAGCTTTGGCGGGCAAGAGCTAGGGGTCCCTAGTGGAGAACTGGTTAGTGATGAACTAGCAGCATGTCCTTGCAGCTGCAGCTTGGGCCACAGTGGCAGAGCCAGCAGGTCAAGGAGTAACCAAGATCCATTAGACCCCACTGGGTTGCTTGGGGCCTGAAGTAATGAAGTGTAGCCAGAGCACCTCAAAGCAACCCAGACTTGATGGAAGCAGGACAAGGCACCTCCAGAGCTCCCAGATCAGAGGCCCCTGCCAGCTTCTGCTTTCTGCAGCTCCTCAATTCACTTGGCTCAGCAAAGAGTTATCCTAAGATAATAAAAACAGGGCAGCTGATAGAGCAGAAAGACAGAATCTGTGTGGGATTCATACCCAGACTGGGAAAGGACTGTGCATGGGATCATTTTTAAACACTGCGTATTTGATCACCGTTCTCCAGTGTTTACTATTCAGTCCCAACTGTGTTACAGGGTTTAACTTTTGTTCTCTCAATGACTTTTCTGCCCTTTGCCACAATCAGCTGACTCGGTGCTTTACTAGCACAAGTGGTCTCACTGCAGTGCAACAGAATGGCCTTTGTAACACCACTTCTGCAACACCTGAGACTATTTTCATTTAATCTGTTTCTCCCCTGCATGATTTGTTGAAAATGTTTTTACCTCCCCCTCTCTCGTTGGTAACAAATACTTATCCCAGGGAAAAGTATGCTGTACCTCAGAAAAAAACCTCAAATGCTAAATTTGAGGCTTTCAGGTGTTCAGCCTGATCTGTTTTTGTAGACGTGTGTACAGTGTGTTGATCCTGACTGTTGTTCAGGTGGTGTCTGAGGTTCTGTCAGATAAAAGTCTGCAACACTTTCCCTTATATTTACAGTTCCACTTAAAGCATTTTTTTCTTTATGTGCCACTAAACATTTTGTCCTCACTGAATGCAATTTTTTATGGTTTGTTTTTTCAGGCTTGCAGACCAGATGAGGATGATGAATTTTCCTCAGTGGTTTGATTTACTGAAGAGTATTTTTTCCAAGTTTACCATCTTCCTCAAGAGAATAAAGGTAAGGTATTTGTTTACCAAGAGCTTCAGACTTGAAATAGAGTGAAATTACTTTCCATTTCAAGATTTACGGTTTTACTTTATAGAGCTCAGACCGTCTGATTGAAAGAAGGGGACACGAATATCGATATCCAGGGCAAAAAATGATTAGTGCTGACAAAGAGAGCAGCAGGAAAGAGATAATACTTGGCATTGGGTGATTACACACATTGCAGGCTGCTAGGGATAAGAACAGAACATCTGTATGTGTTAGATTTCTACAAATGAGATTTCTTTTACCATTCTCAGAACCATCTGATACTGGTTACCAGCCAGGTCTGTCTCTGAATGCTAATTACACAATAGAAAGTAAACCCAGGATCTAGCTGAATTTTGAGAGGAAGAGAAAATCTCTTTCTAGCAGAAGTTTGTGGCTTGTTATGGTTTGTTGTGGTGTTGGCTTTTTTTGTAATAAGTTGTATTTGTTTCTAGGCAACGTTAAATACTATCCGTAGCGTGGTTTTCTTGGTTCTAGACAAGAACCAAAAAACCAGAGACCTAGAGGACACCTTGCAAAAGAATTCTGCTAAAGACAGTGTGGTGGACACAGAAGTGGCTTACCTGACTCACGAGGGCATGTTCATAAGTGATGCCTTTGGCGAAGGGGACCTCCCGCCTGGGGCACCTGACACTACCTCGCAGAGAAACACTTCCCCAAGCAGTGAGCCCTGTAGCAGCGACTCAGTCTCAGAACCAGAGGGGACTACGGATTCCTCATCCAGCAAAGAGCAGACATCCTCTTCTGTTACTCCAGGGGGAGTGGAGATGATGTGAGTAAAGGCACTGCCTGTCTCTGCTTTGCAGGGTGTCACATACAAGGTGCTAGTGTGGGCGGTTATTCCTGATGTTGCAGGACCAAGGTTGCTTTGAAGGAATGTCCTTTGCTGGGTAAGTGAAGTACAGCAGTTCTCCATCATCGTGCCCAAAGGCTGCTTTGGAACTGCCTATCCCCTGCTCACCCTTTTTTTCAGTTGTTTGCCCTGTTGTCACCTCTACATGTAGTGGTCCAGGGACTAATTATGTTACTTCTTACAGAAGAGGGATCCTTTTCCATCTCTTCTGTGGAGAACCCACTTTTGTAGAGACCTGAAGAGATGCAAGTGGAGCCTACATGAGAGATTGTCATGCTTTTAGCAGCAGAGCCATCTCTGCTCCCTGTATATGTTCCCCAGGGCTTTTTTTCCTGAGTTTTTCTTGGTTTTATTTTTATGTTTTATTTTTATGTTTGTTTTTATTTCATGGAATATACCATCATACATTCTCAAGATAAATCTGCTGCTCATTGTCAGCTATTTGACTGGGATGATTAAATAAATCCATCTCAGTGCTTCAGTATCATAGAATCATTTAGCTTAGAAAAGACCTTTTAATGTCATTGAGTCCAGCCATTAACCCAGCTGTCCCAAGGCCACCACAAAACAATGTCCCTAAGCTCCATGTCTGCAGCAGTGCTGAACTGTGGCATGCTGCTCCTCGCAGTTGTGACCTTCTTGACATCCTTTTTTTGTTTATGTTGTGTTTATGGCTGGATTTGGAGCAACCATTATAAAAGAACCAAGTGTGGTGTGTGGGATTTGGGTATGAGCAACTTCTAAAGCCAGCACGTCTGTGTACAGAGTTCTGAGAAGGAGGACTGAAATAACCTGATGAAAAATGGAAGACAGCAAATGCTACACTTGCTCTAGACTCAAGTGTCTATACTTGAGTGTTTTAAGAATCTGTCAGTTTTGATAGAGACCTTCCCCCTCAAATCACAGCACTTGCTGAAATACATTTTGCATAAACTGCATTCAGAGTTATGGTGAGGAGCAGCAAAAGAGAAGGGTTGGGTCCAAACTGGTCTGGAGCACTTTGCCAAGTTTGCTAAAAATACACCACCTGGCTAGAGCTCTCAAGCAATAAAACTGGTTCTGAGGCTGGTTGCATAACTTGGTTCTAAGATGAATTTGCTTCACCCTTCTGGTTCTCTCTGCACCTCTGCTCTGCATTTGGAGCAGGCTAAGAAAATTACAGAGTTGCAACAGCATGAGCCTTGTTGCTGCGCTGTAGTGTCTCCTCTCGTGCTGTCAGAGCCTTGAGCAGCCTAAAAAATTACCTTTACTAGTGACAGATTAGCCTGGAGATAGCAGACAAATTACAAAAGGCTTTTTAAAAAGCACCAACTTAGGAGCCCGAAGTATCAAAATAAGGACAACCTGTAGGTGAAGGCGATGGGGAGCACAAAGGATCTGGTTTAGGCCTTACACACTCACACTGGAAGAAGAATTTTGGGTTTTATCTCCTAGGTTTGTGATGCACAAGTGTTACCAGAGCTGGCTAAATTTTAGCTCCAGAATTTAATTCCAATATTCAGCTTCCAAACTGAATGTTTAATGTATTAGTACTGGCTTTGTTGTGTTTCCTCTTAGACCATTCATAGCAGTTGGAACCAAGTCTAAGGATGTGCCGCTCTGCCTTTCCTTGTTACAAGAGACTGACAGGACACTGGTGGCAGCTTAGAAGATTCCATCAGGGCAGAGGGATTTTGGTGGCTAACTGGCAGTTGCTCCAAGAGTCTTTCCTTCTTCAACCCATGAGCAGAAATACCGTTTGGTTTGGGGTTTTATTGTAATAAATTGATGTTCACCCAACTGCTTGTGTCATTTGTAGGATCAGTGATGACATGAAGCTGACTGACCTGGAACTGGTCAGGCTGGCAAACAACATTCAAGAGTTACTTTACAGTGCCTCTGATATCTGTCACGATCGGGCAGTCAAGTTCCTCATGGCAAGAGCCAAGGTAAGAGCTGGGGTCAGACTGCTGTGAACGTCACAACCTTAATGAGAACTGACTCCAAGTTGCTGGTTTAACAAGTGAGCATTCTGAAATCATGTGTTTGACTGGAATTAACTGTTTGTGCTGCCACAGGTTCTTGATGTTAATGCCTAGAGCATACAAGCATCAGCATTTTTAGGTCATTGTAAGGCACTGTGGGTTTCTGCAATGGCTTGGTTTGGTTTTGTGGGTTTTTTCAATACTCTGTTTATGAAGCTCTGTGCAGAGAACATTTTCTCTGATATTTGCCCTGCAATCTGCCTTCTCTGTCCCATGTAGGGTTAAACAGGGTGTCTCCTGAAACACTAGTGGCCCTTAGTCATGCGGACTAGTCATTCCTTTACATCTCTGAATTGTTGTGGTGTTAATGTCTCCTTACATTGGTTTTCTCTCCATACAGGATGGCTTCCTAGAGAAGCTGAATTCCAACGAGTTCGTGGCTCTCTCTCGCTTGATGGAAGGCTTTATCTTGGACACTGAGCAGATCTGTGGCAGGAAAAGTATGTCCTTGCGAGGAGCTCTCCAGAGCCAAGCCAATAGATTTGTGAATAGATTTCACGAGGAGAGGAAAACGAAGCTAAGGTATCTCTGGGTGTTCTTACATGAATATGCCAGGCAAACACAATCTTTTGCTGACTAGAACAGTGGAAGCCAGTTGGACTTACAAGCAGGATGTGAAGAAATTGTGTTTAAACCTGATTATTTTCAATTGTTTCAGACTTTTACCATTTTCATAACTTAGTTCCTTCAAACTGAGCAACAGTTTGAGTTAACCTGTTGGATAACTGAGTATGGATCCAGTTATCCATAACTTAATTAAATAAACTGCAGTTATTTAAATAATAATTACATTCATAGCTACAGGAAGTACTCAAAACTGACATTAAAGGGCAGGATTGCTTTGTCTCGAGGTTAAGGATAAATCACTTCCAACTGTTTTTACAAAAAACAGTATACAAAAAACCCAAATCAACCCAAGAAACCTCAGCAAAAACAATAACTAAAAATCTCAAAACTTGGGGAACAGCCTTCTTTTTTGCTCTCATCCATCAAAAGCCCTTAAGATTCCAGTATTAACAACTACTTCAGTGGCAGAGATCTCATAAGGGTCTTTATTGCCTGGTGTAGTCTTTCTCATCTGTCGTAGACTGAATGAACAACTTATGAGGTCTCTAGGCCAGTGTTGTTGGGCACCTCTTTCTAACAAAGACAAATAACATTTTGGGTCACTGGCTGTCTTAGATTACTGCAGTTTTGATTTCATGAGATTAGAGGCAACAGAAGTGTCCAGATAAGATATTGCATTCTCTGTTTCACCAGCCTGCTTTTGGAGAACGAGCGCTGGAAGCAAGCAGAGGTTCCTGCCGAGTTTCAGGATCTTGTCGATTCGGTGTCAGATGGCAGAATTTCCCTCCCTGAAAAAAACCCAGCAGGTGTGTGTCTTGCAGTTCTCCTCTTGAGTGTATTGTCAGCAAATGCTGTAAGGAATGTTGATGGATGTTTCCTGATGTGACTCTTCAGGAAGGATCACAAAGGAGTTGAACCTCCTTTCCTTTTCCTCCCTCCTCTTTTCCTCTTCCTTTCTCCTCTTTTCCTTTGCCTCCTTCCTCTTTTCCTTTTCCGTTGCCTCCCTTCCCCTTGCCCTTGCCTCCCTCCCCCTTTCCCTTGCCTCCCTCCCCCTTTCCTTTGCCTCTCCATTAATTGTGTTGAAACTTCTGCTGACCTTAAGCAGGTATTTATTTTCTGAAAACGTGTTGTGGTGTTCACACATGGAGGGAACTGTGTTTTGTGCAAACACTGCCAGCGTGGAGCCTTACAGTCTGCACAGGTTGAGTCTTTCCCCAGAACACACCACTGCAGCTTGGTGAGGGACTGAGGAGTAGGTGTATGTGCTCATCCCCCTCAAATCTTGCTCCTCTCCACTTCTTGATGTGCTGGTTGCTCACCTGAGAGGCACATGCAGTGTGACTGCCCGTAGGAGTGATATCTCATGCGCCTTCAATTACCTACCTTGCACTGAAACCTCATTTGACCTCAGACAAGTAACTTTTTAAGTTCTTGTGCCCCGTTTCCCTGTGTACAAAATGGAAATGTGCAACATTTTCTTACCTTGTGGACATGCTTGTCCCATCCTACAGTGAGGAATGTGCGTGAAAAGCTAGAGGACGGTGAAGAGGTACATGCAGAGGAAGGAAAATGGCAGTAGAGGACAAGAAAGAAAGTAGAATAAGGAGGGAAAAGTCCTGACTCCCCCACAGCAATATACAGAGAGTGTCTTGGGCAACAGTCACTGTGATTATAGGGGACAATATAAAACTGCTCTTGAAATGAGCTCTTACAGCTTCCTTCACGAAGACAACAAACTAGTGGCATCAAATTTAGCGTGAAAAAATGCATCAGCCTGAGAGTCTACTATGAAGCGTGAGGAAGAAGTAGGTTGACGCTAAAACATTAATAGGCACAATAAAAAGTTAAAGAGTGCACAGAGCAGAAAACCTGGTGACTTTTTCTGTTTTGCTGCTTCTGTTTGTAACTACTTGTATTTGAATCTTCTAAGTCCATAATGACTGTGGGACTATGGGGAAATTTTTGATTTAAAATCCCAGCAGATAATAAAGTACCTTTGTGGTTGGTAATAATTATGATGGGTGACCAACTCTATAATAAATATTGTAAAAGACAGCAGCATCCCAAAGATGGATTGTGGTGAATTTCCAGCCTTAGCAAGTAAATTTTTAGATATTAAAATTTTTTGAACTTTTTAGATATTTATATCTCTATATATTTATATATAGATATTTAGATATTAAAATTTTTGACTCGTCCCTTTTTTCTTTGCTTTCTGAAATATTTAGCTGCTGAAGAAAGAAAACCAACAGAATTCCTTATTGTTGAAGGACAAAAATATGCAACAGTTGGGTAAGATGCACTTTTCTGTCTTGGCAGTTTGCATTAGTTGACAAGAACTTTTAAGTAGAACTGAGGAGAATCCTGACAGCTTTAGCAGATTTGTTTAAATTTAAAATACCCTCTCCTTCCACAGATGGGTTCCTAAACAGTTACTGTAGAATCATGGCATTATTTAGATTGGACAAGACCTTTAAGCTCATTGAATCCCACCATTAAACCAACTGCCTCAAGGCCACCACTAAACCCTGTCCCTAAGCTCCAGGTCTCCACAACTTTGAGACACATCCAGGGATGGCAATTCAGCCCCTTCCCTGAGCAGCCTGTTCCAAGGCCTGATGACTCTTTCTAGGAAGGTTAAACCTAAACTTCCAATGGTGCAACTGGAGGCCATTTCTTTGTCCTATCACTTGTTACTTGTGAGAAGCGACCAACCCCCAGCTCTCCACACCCTCCTTTTCAGATAATTGTAGACAGTGAGAAGGTTTCCCTTCAGCCTCCTTCTCTCCAGACTAACCAGACCCAGCTCCCTCAGCCAGTCCTCACAGTGTTTGTTCTCCAGACTCTTCCCCAACCTTGTTTGCCCTTCTCTGGACCCGCTCTTGTGGTCAGGTGCCCAAAACTGACCCCAGTACTTGAAGTGTGGCCTCATCAGTGTATCTTAGAGGGAGACAGTCCGTTGAACAGTGTACAGTGTTCCTGGGGACTGCGAGGCTTTAAACTTCAGATAACCCTGAAAGTGGGAGAACTCACTGCCCAAAGTCCTAATATCACCTTGCCCCAAACATTAAAGTTTCTGCTTTAGATCAAGTCTTTGACCAACTGTCATTTTATGAGTTGCTTCATGATGCTGCATCATTGCTCATTTGGAAGTAGGTGTCTTAGAACTTCTGTACCAGCCGCCTGCTGTCACTGCATTTCAAATCAAGTAGAAGTGCTTGACCATACCTTGAAGGATAAAATTTACTAACAGATGATGTATTGGACAATCCACCTCTGCTCATTTGAAACTTTCTGTATTCATCTCTATGAGGCAATTGACAGCTTTGTGTTTGTGCAAATATTTATTTCTGCACTTTTCTGTGCACAGTTCTATTGTGTTTAATCAAATAAAATAGATATTTCACAGCAATTCTCCAGCTGTTTACTTTCAGTTCATGTGTCATCATCTTTCTTCACTGCCCAAAGGAAGACAGTTAACTCTTTGAAATGTTAGAGTATCTGCCCTGGACATTTGATCTTGCCTTAGTTCTTTCCAACACCTTCATGGAGGCTTCCAGTTCCACAGAAGCTTTTTTGGGGATCAAACAGTTACACCAAGAAGCCTTAGAGAATTTCTTTCATACTTGTGCTTTTTCCACACACTGCCTTGTGAAATGGGTGGTCTTCAGAATCATCTGTATTTATTTCTTCACCTGTCCTCAGGATCAGTTTATTTAATGCTGTAATCTCTAATGTTTGGTAGTTCCTGTCAATGTGACTTGCATTTTATTATTTTTCAACAATTTCTTTGCACTGAGATGGTGTATTTGGCTGGTTTGTCTCTTGCAGGACAGTATTGCTGTTAATAAGAATAATCCTCGAGTACTGCCAGTGTGTGGATTACATTCCTTCCATCACTACTGACATGCTGACCCGCCTGTCTGATTTACTGAAGGTATGGATTTTACTACTCAGTAGAACCATAGTCAGTAGCAGCAGCATGAAAAATAGCAGTAAGATGGACTATCTGCTGTAAAACATGAAGATGATGAAAGACCAAGACCTTTTGGTCATTTATTTCAGGAGAGTTGCTAAAGCAGAGGTGGTGTGAGGTAACATAAGCAAGCAGTAATGAAAGGAGCACGTGAGCGTACCTTAAAGCTGTCGGATAGAAATGTATTTCTTTCTTCTCCAAAGCCTAGAAGTCTGTTTAATTCAAGGTTTTCGCTTGAGTCTTTCCCCACCTGAGGTTATATCAGGTATTCGAGTTCTGAACATAACCTTAAGTGATTAACAGATTCTGCTCTACGAAAGTGTGTTTTATATACAATGGGGGGTGAGGGAGGGGTGAGGAGTCCTATTGTTGATTGTTCCTGTCTGAATAACCAGACACAGAGATACTCCTGCCTGCTCACTATGTTTTGTTTGATGGCTGCCAGAGCCAGCTTTGCAGGGAGCAAGAACTAGTTTTCAGGCATGATGGAAATGGCCAAGTGTTCCCAGACTATGAAATGCCATATCATTTTGAGGTGTGGCTGCAGCCAGAGCAGAGTGGCATTTGTATGTGGTCAAAGCCAGGCTCATAATCGCTGGAGCTGGTGCAGAGAGAAGGCTGAGTGCAGGAATCCTTTTCTACAAGTAGTCACAAGGAGGGGTTGTTGCTCTTTTGATGTTTCAGGCGTGTTGCTTTCTCACAGCCTTGCCTGCAGCAGGCATCATGTAACACTAGTTGTCTACAAAAGGCAAGCACCAGAGTGAGGGTGTATGGAGTGAGGGTTTGGTGGTCTCAGTGAGCTCAGTACTTCAGGGGAGCTTAGGCTCTGTGGGACATACCTGTTTGGCTCACTGGGCCTGCTTCTTAAGTCCACCAGGAGGCATAACAAAAGTTCTTGCTTTAGAAGAGGAGCTGAGGTGACTGCTGGGCAGTTTCAGATCCTGTCCAGAGCAGAGAAGGCGGTGTCTCTCTCAGGTCAGAGGCCACAAGTATCTCAGGGTCAGTTGTAGCGGTAGTTCTGGGCTGCTGTTCTGGCCCTGAATACATTGCTTTGGCAGCCCAGAGCAGGGTCACAGTGTAACCCTTGGTGATGAGTTTTGTGACTGACTCCAGGCAACAGTCGGAAAAATAGTTTCAGGTTTTACCCAAGGGAGCTTGAAATGTTGAGTTCTAGCATGGTTGTGAAGTAGGAATGTGGTCCCTGAGTGAGGAGAATCCTCTGTGGTGCTGACACAAGCTGCAGGACAACCTTGTTGCCTTTTCTTGTGACCTTTCTTCAGGTGCGTGAGAAGGGACCAGCTCTCTGTAGGTTTTGCTTCCCAGTGTCAACAGAACAGGGTTTTGTTCAAACACAAGCCCTGGGACTTCTGCTTTCCATTCAGTGCAGGAACTGGGGACAACAGCAACATCTTCTCCCTCTCCACAGCATCACCCAAGCCAGTTCAGTGCCTAGAGCTGGGTGATGGAGCAGAATGCCAGAATAAGATAGAATACATGAAGTGTGTACGCATAACAATACGCACACTGGAACTAAGCTGGGAAGACTTCCACTACATTTGGAATTCTTATAGAGAAGCAGAAACTGATACCTGAATTGACATCATGGTGTCTTTAGTAGCAGTATTTCTGCTTCCCTTTGCTGAAATGCTGCCTTGCGGCTTCAGCATAAGCTGAGTCAGAAAATGCTATGGGCCAGTGACCACTGAGAGTAGTGAAAAGTTTCTTTTGTCTAAATGATCGTGGTCTCCTCTGCAGCAAGGAGTAGTGAAACCCTGGACCCCTTCATGATCATCTCTTTAATCTTGCAGAATTCTCTTAATGGCATCTGTGAATCAGTTTTTAAAGATTGGGATGTGATTTCACCATCTTTTTCTTCTCTCTCACAGTATTTCAACTCTAGAAGCTGTCAACTAGTGCTTGGAGCTGGGGCGTTACAAGTTGTCGGTTTGAAAACCATCACTACAAAAAACCTGGGTATGGATGTCTGTGTGGGAAATGCCAGAGCTAAGGGGTATACTGACACCCATCCAACCCCTCTGCTGCCTTCAGGGACACATAAAGCCTGAGTGTGTTACATGAAGGAAACAAGAACAGATCTGTAGGATAACAAGTTTTCCATGAATGTCTTTGGGCTGGTGAGGGTGTCTTCAGCAGTGACTTGGGGTGAAGCAGGTGTTTGAACTTGCAGTTCCCATATTCCAGAGTGACCAGTCTGCATTTGCCTGAAGGAAGTAGCTGGAGGAGGATATCGGTTGGGAGCCTCTCCCATGGGACATAGCATTGCAGCAGACAGAAGTGAGCAGAGAAAAGCTGGGTTGCCTCTTTGCTGCAGAAGACTTGGCCAACATGGTGGCCACATTGTCCTGCTGCTGGCCATAGTAGAAGCTGAGGTTTGGGAATCTTGCAGGCACCGTGGGCAGGAGCAGCCTGTGGGCAGCTCAGCACTGGCAGGGCAGGGTGTTTATCTACAGCTCCTGCACAAGAAATATTGATGCCTTGAGCATGTGGCTGCTGAGGTGAGGGAGCTGATGAGTCAGGTCTTTTGAGGTGTCTCTGATGTCTGTGTGCACTCCAGACTCAAAATGTCAAGTAGACACTTAAATACTTATGTAAAATTAGTCCCATAACCTGTATATTGCAGAAGCTGGGACTGAGTATCCAGGTGCCAGTCTGGTGTTCGCTGTTAGTGGTGGGTTCCCAGTGGGGTGATCTGGCAGTGCTGGGTCAAAGATTGGATTTGATGATGTTAAGGTCTTTTCCAATTGAAGCGGTTCTGTGATTCTGGTTACCTGAAACATTGTGTTCATTAGCGTCAGGCCTGTTCCTTAGGTTAGAGGAGACACTGTCTGTGCAGAGTAACTCTTCCTGTGTAATAACTGAGTTACGTTTGTCCCTCTCTCTGGGTTCTGCATTTCCAGCCCTCTCTTCGCGCTGCCTGCAGCTGATTGTACACTACATCCCGACCATCAGGGCTCATTTTGAGGCTCGGCTGCAGCCCAAGCAGTTCAGCATGCTCAGGCATTTCGACCACATCACCAAGGTAAATCTGGTGTTTCCCAACAAAGTGCAACGTTCTGCCTTTGAGCCCCACTCTGAGGAGCAGTACTCGCATCAGGTGGTGAATCAGAGCCACTCTCTTCCTTTGCAGGACTACCATGACCACATAGCTGAGATCTCAGCAAAGCTCGTGGCCATAATGGACAGCCTGTTCGACAAACTGCTATCCAAGGTAAATGATCTGTGGAGGTAGTCTTGCAATCTCTAAATCACCACTGGAGATCTCACTATGTTATGGTCTTGATGTTGCAAACAGAGCCCAGAACATTCCTAATTGGGACTTGTTTGAACATCTTTGAACTGCATAAACACAGAGCTCTGTTCTGCATTTGCAACTGTTTTGTCCTTACATTCACCACCTGGGTGTCGTTTGCCTTCGCCCCTCCAAAAAAAATAACTTGCTTGATTCTTTCAGCAGCAGCAACAGAAATGCTCTGGCTGGTGCAGATGCTCTCAAGTGCTCTCCTGCCCTCAGCAGTTTTATCCACTGAAGTTCTTGTCTGCAGTTGAGCTGAGCCAGTTCCTGGAACTGGGGAGCACTCATTTCCTGCAGCTGAAACAACTGCTGAGGTAGAAGAGGTTTTGGAGGGGAAGGAGCAGCTCGTTGATTGGGCATTAGTATGTGTCCAGGAGGAGCTCCTGGTGTCTTCTGACACTCTTCAGTGGGACAGCTTGGTCCTGGGCTGGATCCATTTGCTCTGACTCACCTCAAAGCAGTACATCTGGGGACCTCCTGGGGCCACAGACTTGATAGATAAAAGTGGGTGAGCTGTTAGAGCTTAGCATTGGGCTTTGGATCTTTTTAAAAAGTTTATTTATAAAATATTTTTCTGTTTATACTGACAGATTTGATTGATTGGCCTGGGCCAGCCTCTTCCTTGTTGGAGCTTGTGAGCAGCAGTGGCTGGGGACAGGCCAATGGGGCTGCAGGAGGTGGAACAGGCACTATTTCTGTCTTCCTTGGTTTTTCTATTATGAAGGGTTTAGGTCATTTTTACTTCTTATTTATTGAAAAGGAAAGACAAGAGCAAAAATTTAGATACTTTATGTCAAATCCAGAGCAAGTTCATAACTTCTCTTGGAGCTGGCTGTCTTGTGACCGTCTGGCAGTAAATTTTTGTCTGATCCCTCATGGTATTCCACATTCTTGACCATAGCAGGTGATGAAATCCTACCTAGTGTTTCTTTCCAGTGCTGTTGCTTTTTCCCTCTGTTGTGATGAAGAGTTCTTGGTTTGCCTCTAGTTGTGCAGGAGCTGTCGGTGCAGCCTCCCACATCCCCTTGGCTTTACAACATGATTTCTCTGCTTCTCCTCTCAAAGTGAGGTCATAGGGTTGGGTTTTCCATAAAGACTTTGTCAGAATTCCCCATTTCTTTTTGTTTTTTCCCCTCACACTGAGGGACAGTTTGTTCTCTTTCACAGCTGGGGCTTGGATCAGAGCAAATGTCTCCTCCAGTACATGTGTAAATAATCTAGAGCAATGCAGCCCTTCTGCCGGGCCATGCAGTGCTCTGTGGGGAAATATCACCACTGAAGGTGACCTACTGGTGTAGGTGGAGCATGGCTTCTCCAACAGCAACTGAAAAGCTGGTTTCACTCTCCCTGGGGCAGGTTTTTCCAAATGCTTCTGAAATTGTGTTCAGATCAGGATGGGGAGGTGAGGAGAGCCAACACAGGGATCGTTCTCTTCTCCATCTGCAGTTCACAGAATCACAGAACATCAGGAACTGGAAGAGATCTCGAAAGATCAGCTAGTCCGATCCCCCTGCCACTGCCAAGTCGCATAAGAACATATCCGGGAGGGTCTTAAACGGAGACTCCACAACCCCCCTGGGCGTCCTGTTCCAGCACTCTGTCACCCTCACTGTGAAGAAGTTCCTTCCCATATTTATATGGAACCTCCTGTGTTCCAGTTTGCACCTATTGCCCCATATCCTATCAGTAGATGACATTGAGAAGAGCCTGGCTCCATCCTCCTCACACCCACCCCTCACATATTTATAAACATTAATGAGGTCACCCCTCAGTCTTCTCCAAGCTAAAGAGACCCAGCTCCCTCAGCCCCTTTTCTTATCAGGGAGGTGTTCTACTTCCTTCATCATCTTCCTTGCTCTATGCTGGACTCTTTCCAGCAGCTCCGTGTAATGAGCAGAGAGAAGTCATTCAAAGGCCAAGTAGAGGAATGCTCCGATTTCACACTGCTGCTGAAAGATGGTCTGACATGAGTCCTTGGCGGGGTTAGATCATGCTCAGTGACTGGTCTAACTGAACCTTCATTCAGCGTCATTAGCAACACAGGGCCTCAGCTGGCTGTTGCAGACTCCTATTTATACCCTTCTGAAGTGGTAGGAAGGAGTAACTTGTGTTTTTCTTTGCAGTATGAAGTGAAAGCTCCTGTTCCTTCCGCGTGCTTCAGGAATATCTGCAAGCAAATGGCCAAGATGCACGAAGCTATTTACGATCTCCTTCCTGAGGAGCAAACTCAGGTGAACGTTATTTTTGAGATGCATGTGACACCTCCCTTGCAAATGCGCACGGGCTAATTAACAGAAGAGAGTGATCTGGGGCTGGGTGGGGGGATTCTTTTTTGGGTCTCTGAAATCCGCACGGTGAAAGGTTTGGCAGCAGTCATGCAGACAGCTTGGACTGAGTGGATGTGCAGGGAGAGTAACGAAGACGCTCCACTGTCTGATTAGGACAGCATTTCGAGCTGCATTTTAATGGCTACAGAGGTGGATTTTCAGTTCAGGAATTGGTGCTTCAGTTCTGCACAGAAGGCAGCTGAAGTTTTGGCCTTCAGAGAAATCTCTTGTAAAACGATTCAAACCCAGTGGCTTCTGAAGAGCTCCTGAACGGGCTGCAGTCTGATGGTACCAGATACACTCTTTCGGTGTTTTGCTGCAGTTACTGCTACTGCAGAGCCGTAAATCTCAGGGCAGGAAGAACCGATTGCCACTGAATGTGCTCAGTTGTGGTTTCCTTTCTGCACTAAATGGCCCTTTCAAATTGTTTTTCCCACTTTTTTCCACCCCAACTTTAAAGTGGTTATAGTTGGGGAGAGGGATGTGGTGTCTTCCAGCATTAATACAAGTCGCTGTAGGCAGTTCTGTGAGCAGGAGGTGGTTCCTCACACTCTGGTTTCTTATAGATGCTATTTCTGCGCATTAACGCAAGCTACAAACTCCACCTGAAGAGGCAGCTGGCCCACCTCAACGTGGTCAATGATGGAGGACCTCTGAACGGGTATGCTCAGGCATGGCTTTGTGCTTCGTTTAAATAAGCAGGCTCAGGCTTTGCAGTTCAGAGTGGCAGCTCCATGGGTTAGTGTGTCCTGTTTGGAGCTTTCTTACAGTAAAGGACAGGACTTGGGTCTCTGCAGGCTGTTCTCTGTGATAGCAAAAGCTCAGCTCTGTGAATCCTTGTTCATTGTTTACTGTGAGAATGCAACTTCTGTGCCTGCGTCTTGCTGCTTCCTAAGTGGAAACACCTTGGCCACGTTAGCCATCCGCTGGTAGTGCAACAGCAAATCAGGGACTTTAACTCTGTTACAAACACCCCTGCTGGCTGCTTCTTTTCCAGCGATCTCCTAGAATTCAGTAGCTGCTGTTGCAATAATTACGCACAGACTGCTGTGATCGCGTTGAGTACCATTGTAGTTGTAAAACAAACCATCTCCATAGCCTTGAGTTTTGAAGTGACACTTAGAACATCTGCTCCGGGTGCTGTGTGTGTCGAGATGGTGGTGTAATTGTGTGCCCACGTCTCCACCACCTTCTGGCTGTTCTGACTGCTCCAAGCACCTGTGGGGGCTCAGGCTCTGACCCTGTTGTGTTTCACTGCAGACTGGTCACATCAGATGTAGCTTTTTACACTGGAAACCTTCAAGCCCTGAAAGGCCTTAACAACCTAGACCTAAACATGGCTGAAATTTGGGAGCAGAAGAGGTGATGATCCCCTGGGAGCAGTCGCTTGGCTCCGACCACAGACCGACTTTCTTCTGCGCAGTGGGACGGCTGTGAGGTGAATACGTAAGAGCAGTGCCCAAGAAAGGGGACTATTGATAGTCGGGGGAAGTCGGCTCAGAGTGAGCTGCAGGGAGTGATGGGTTTGGTGTCCTTCAGCGAGGAGGAACAAGCGGTCAGCTGTCTGTGCAATGGTTTCTCAATACTCTCTGGAAACAGACTCAGGTTTCTTTGGACCAAATCCAAACAAACACATAGCTGTAACACAGCTGTAGTTGTCTAGAACAGTTCTGTATATCTTTATATTAAAAAAAAACAAAGATGCTTTGCATTTCTTCTAGTGCAATGAAATTCACACGGTGTCCTACCTTATTTAATGATGGTACAGTATCTATAAAAAATAATCCTGCGGTTGGAACTCTGTAGAAAATGTTTGGGGTTTTTCTCTATGAAACAAAGCTGTTCTAAAATTTATTTTTTTACAGAACTTTATATAAATAAATGTCTTTTGATTGCTTGCACCTAGGATTGAGATTTGTTAGGGAACAGCCCTGTTCCAGGGGATTTCTCACAGCTGTACTGCCCGAGGACAGGATTTTGTAATGGCTGTTCACCAAAGGTGTTTCCTACAGGCCTAGCAGGGGGAAAGGAGCCGCAAAAGCCATGACAGCATAATCACAGATACAGGCTGGCGTGGGGATGGTTTCCTGCAGCTCCCCAACCTGGACTAGGCACAGCCAGGAAGTGCTAACAGCTCGCCTATTCCACAGACACAACATGGGGTGTGTGAAGTCAGAGGACAGACAGAGAGTGGGAGTAATTTTCCAGGTTATTTTTAGGCTGCTTCTAAAAAGGTGCAACTTAATTTATTTAAGAGTTTTTTAATACTACTTTTGAAGACTGGACGCTGCCAGTACTAAAGTAAAAGTGCCTGTCGTACTTCACCTCACACCTTTCTCCCTGACCGCAGTCCCAGTGCCTAACCTCGTGGCAATGAAATGTGATGGAATGGTCTCTACTGTGTGTGTGTGCCACTGGTTCCTTCAGCCAGGCCTGGCTACCTGTGAGTAGAACAGTGTCAGTAACTCAGTCCAAATAAAGTGATAAAAAATGAAAGTCACAGTTGTTTTTAAAGACCAACTTGTTTAATGATACAGACCAGTGTTATACTAAGCTTATAAAATAAAGTCATCTGCATGTAAATACAAGAGGAACATATTAAGAAATCAAGAGTGATCAGGACAGGGATTTAAATTCCTGTACAAATTTAGAAATTACTCAAGAGAAGATAAATTAACATACATGGCTGTGACAATATGGACATGGGTGGAGTTGGTGTGATCCAGCTATTGAAAAAAATAAACAGAGCAGATAGAGATATGAACAGAAAATCCAGTCTTAAATGGGATGTGAAAAAGCAAACACCACATGTGGATACGGAGGCTCTGGTTTTTTGATTCTTTGGGTGAGTTTGGAACAGCAACAAGTCCCACCGTGACGCTACAGAACTGGAGGTATTGACAGCTATACCCTCATGTGCAGCTGGGATGGGACGTCCCACGTGTAGGGGCGAGAGGTGAGGATGGTTGTGAGCACATGAAGTACAGGGTGTTGTGAACAGCCTGTGGAACAGTAGTGAAACTGGGTTCTTCCACCTGTGCCTGCACTTTATACTTCATTGTAAAAGTCATGTGAGTAGCTAATGGTGTCATCTCACTTGTGTTGCTTCACAGCTTTATTTCTGCAGTTACAAGCAATTCAAAACTACTAAGTGTTAGAGGCAAGCCTCTTAACTTCTTATCGCAGAAGATCTGTCCATCTTACCGCAAGACAAACAGTATTGCACTTCAGGGTTATATTAACTGAGTTACAGGATCTCTTTAAGGACCAAAGCGTTACTTACGCACATCCACTGCGCCAGGTGTCTGCTTAAAGAGATAAGCAAGAGAAATTAATTTTAACTTAATACTGCAGGGTACTGTGAAGATGACGAAGCGTAGGCCCTCCTGTGTACATGGATTTCTAATGCTTAAAAGGTTCTTCTGTGATGAGGCTGGTTTAGCAGAGCCGTTGACAGACCTGGCCCTGCCCTCTCCCTGACTCAGTGGTCCAGGATCCGAAGATTGCCAGACACAATTTTGTTCTCTAGTACAGCTCCTGCTGGGATGTCAATTCTGTCACCATGGTTTGCAATGATGATAACTGTTCCCTGGAGTCACAGAAAATACAGCGATTAGAAACTTTATAGCAGCTGCTGATTGCAAGAAGCAAGAGCAGTGGTATCTGAGAGCCTCTACCACGCAGCCACGCCTGGATGTGTTGGGTTGCACTGGTTTTGCACAGACTACAAGAAGCATTGCTCTTAGCACTGTGGTTACCAGCACACAAGATACTAAGAAGCCTTTTCTGCACCCTCTGCTCGCTTTTAGGTGGGTAAGCATTACCTGCCATGCGTACGACAAGGGGCTCATCATTACAGCTGTTGGGCACAGCCATGCCTGTGTGAGCCTGCAGGCTGCTAACAGCCCGTACCAGGTCAAGCACTGATTGTTGCAGCCCCAAAACAGCATCAGTCAGTGTCAGAAGCAACTGCTCTGGCATGTTCTCAGAACCGTGACATGGTTCTGGGGTCAGAGCAGAAGGAAGAATTCCACAGACTTGCTCAACTTTAAAATCTAGTGGTAAATCAGGAGCCCCAAGCTGATGAGAAGGGCCTGTGGCTGTAAAGCCGGCTTGGGAGGTGAGGTGGTTTGAGCTGGTATGAGGCTGTATGGGCCTTGCAGAGTGAAAGGACAGCTGTAAGCATTGTTCTGAGCATATGCAAGAGATCTGTAGGGTTTAGGGTTGTAAGACAGACCTCATCCCTCCCTGGGGCTATATTGGGAAGTAGCACTGTGATGGCACCTTGCTCTCCTTCCTAAGGCTCCTGTTGAGCCTTGGGCCAGTTCCTTAATTCCTGCAAGTGCTGCTGCCACAGACAGTGCACAGAGGCACTGACTGAGGCAGGGCCAGTTACTACAAGCACAGAATAGTCACAGGTACTGTTCCCACTTACACACTTACCTTTAATGAAACATTCTTCCCAAACGTAACATCACCTGAAACTGTGAGATGGTCCAGCTCCAGCATGTCTGGGATGCTTTCAAACCTCCGCAGGTAGTCCTGAACCTTTATGACAGAGAAGAGGATGGGGTTTAGATCCATCTGTGGATTCAGACAACTGCAGTGGTTTCCTGAAGTTCCTTTCAGGTCTCCTGCTGGAATCAACATCTGACAGATACATGCATGAATTCTAACAGCTCTTTGCAAAGAGCATGAGGGCAGAGGCAGACAAATTCAACCTCTCGTTTGTTAATCGCTATGGGCTGTCAAAAGAGATAAAGCCCAAGATTCATTTTAGGAGTTTACCTTTGTGAAAGAACTACCCAGCTTCACAAGAGGCACTGTTGGAAATTCACGCTTTTCACTCATCGTTAGGGACCCAGCGTTAAGGCTGTACAAATTAGACATCACAAGCAAGAGATCCGATGTGGTCTTCACGGGCAGGAAACGACTACGAGGTACGTTTATCCCCAGAGAGTTCTCGAAACTCTTAATAGCAGCACCAACTGCAGTCTCCAGCTGGATAACATTCAAACCTCCATCCAGAGTCTGGAAGAGAGTGCAAAAGAACCAACCTGACATGAGCACAAGCAGCAGGTAACATCACTAGAGGTGAGGTGCAGCTACTGACAGGCCAGTGCCTTTTTGACAGCAATAGTCCCTGTCCAGGTGCCTAGAACCCTAGAAATGAGCACTTTGCCCCCAACATCTCCCTAAGCCAATTACCTTTGGGTTAACAATGATCTCCATGTCGATGGCATTTTTCTCTTGCAGCCTTTTAATTGCTGACAGAGCGATCCACAAATTGTTGGTGTTGAAGATTTTGAACTTTGACACAGACTTGAACTCATCCACATGTGCTTTTGGGACCTGAGCTATCTCCACCAGACGCAGCTTGTTTTCATACTGCGTAAGTGTGCCACCCTGCGAAGGGGTAGAAAAGAAGGGTCAAGTCCTACTGAGGGGGATGCCAGAGGAACCCTCTCCTCGCCCCAGACAGATGCACTGTGTAGCTGGCATTTAAAGTTTGACCTTGGTGAAAACACATTACTTGTGTCAGTTGGCAGGTTACTAATTATAGGGCTTAAAGTACAGTCAGACGTGACAAATGATCATGTTTTGGCATTCTGAGACAGTTAATTCTTCTCAAGAAAATTGTTGAGAAGCTTCTGTAGACACTGCTGTTGTCAAAAAAGTCACTTTTCAGCAGCACTGGAGTATGCCAGGTGCCAGAGCAAAAGCAAAACTCGAGATCAAATCTAATAGTGCTGATATCCTAGGACTAAGTTGGAGCTTTCTGAATATCAGCTGAATATGGGGATAAACCACGTTTCTCTCCCTGCACTCACATTCAAAAGAGCGGAGGCAAAGTACAGTTGCGAGACATTACCACATGCTTCAGGTAGTCGATCTAGGCCACAAACACCTGACAAGTTGTCAAACCTGGACTTTGTAAGGCTGAGCTGTGCAACGCACACCTCGACAGCGGGGGAGCAGTTCAGGCAGGTTCCCGTCAACAGAGCTACTGCATCCCATTCCACTGCTGGAGCCACTGGTACTGGCTCAATCTTCTCCCCTGTGTAAGTGACAGTTTTGGGGAAAGTCTGGGGGATATGACCTGCACCCCGCAGAAATCCCGTGTTTTCGGTCATTGGTCTCAGCTCCCTTGCCCAAAACCAAGATCCAATTTGTTTTATGAATTACAGCTTCGTAAACTCGCTGATTTTGTGCATCTGAAATTAGAGCACATCTGATGTGTTAAATGGTGCCTAAAATAGCTGCAAGAATATTTAATGTCTGAATCCATGCAGGCAGAACAGCCCAGGAGATTTTCACCAGGCACAGACCTGCCCAACCGTCTTCCCCCTTTACCTTCACATCTGCCCTGGTTTTGTTGGTGACCTCCATGACGAATTCACAGCGTTTTCCATTGGGTGGGTTCATAAGATGGTTAAGAATGTAAAGGTCCACAGTGGCACCCAAGTTATCAATATTGGACACAAAAATATATTCCTTCCCCTCTGCAATGAGGTTATCCAGCAGACCAGAGTTATAGAAGCTGGCGTAGATATCTCCATGCCCTGGGGGGTACCAGCACTCTGTGTTCTCTCCTGAGTAAGATACATCCTTGGCTATTGGCAGCAGAGTTTCCTTGTTAATCCTCGGATACCTGGAGAGACAATGGGGTTTGTTAAATTCTTGCCAGCCCCCAGCACACCACTATTTCTTTATTTCTTACAAAAACTTCATGTCCCCTCACAATTTTAATACATTGACTCTGCCTAACACACTTGTATTTGTGTCTTTCAAAGTTGAAACCCAAAAGAGAGGCTGAAGATGGAAGCAGAAGACACTGTTTCTACCTCAAAATCAATCCCCACACCATGTGGATACTGAGAAACGCAAGCAAGGGATTGAAACTTGTGGACCTCATGCTTAGGGACATGGTTTAGTGGTGACAGGTTGAAGGTCTCTTCCAACCAAAAATATTGTCATTGTTTCACCCCATGCAGAGAATTTTCCTGATACCTGCTTTGGTTAAAAGTATAGATCTTCACACGGCTGTGGCTGTACTTCTGCAGGATTTTCTTGGTGTCATCATCTGTGTTGAAGGAATTCATGAGAACGAGAGGAACATCGGTGTTGTAGGATTTGTTTAAATGCTGAGGGGGGAAAAGAAAGGGTAAATTCGGCACATTTTTATTAGCTTTAACTCCTGACATCTACAGTTTGGGTAGAAATTAGATAAACCAGACTGGAAACATTAATTGCACAAGATAAGAGAGATGCACTTAATGCTGACAGAAAAGATAATAAATCAGGTAAAGAGTAATACAGATAAGGGCAACATTAATTAATGTGTAATTAATCTGTGCTTCTAAGTCTGCATCAAGATTCAAAATCTGAAAAGCACACCACCACAACACGGTTATTTATAAACACTGGGCTGCTGCTGGTTACCCAAGACATGTTTTCCCTTCAGTTATTAAAGTTTGTCATTTCCATGCGGACAGCAGAGAGAAAAATAATCAGGAAATATGCCAGTGTTCCACCAAAAACAGGGTGTGCAGGAAAAATAACCACAATTTTTAAAGAGATACTTTGGTGAGTTCAAAGCTCTGTGTATCAGATCAACTTTGAGTGCTGGGGAACAGGGTGCTAATATTAACCTCTTCTGGAGTCGGGACACTTCGTCAACGACCCACAGCACAGAGGGCTAGGCCTGCATTAGCTCGATAGAAATGCATGTCTGGTACAGACCTGTCTGACATCTACAGGAGTCACCCCAAACAAACACTGCAAGGAGGCAAAAACTCTTGGAGCTGCAGAAGCTGTGAAATGGACATGTCCTACCCTAACCACCATCTGCTGCAAGAGGAGTATTCTGCATTAAAAACACCAGCTGAAATGTCCTCCTTCAGCACCAACAGCTGTTCTTCCTTCAGAGAAACGTGACAGCAGATGATCACTTCCAAGTCTGACTTTGAATTCATCAAGGAACTTGGAGCATTAAGAAAATAAAAAGGCTTTAAAAAGCCTAATGTGGACTTGCACGTGAAGGAGCGGGTTTGCCTGCGTTTCTGGACAAAACAACCAGTGCCCAGGTTGTGCGCTTGGGCCGGATTTCACGTGTACAAGCACATGCAGAGTGGACAGAGCTCGACTCGGGTGGTTCTGTCCCTTTCACACCTGTTCTTTCTAAAGCAGTTCCCCACTTTGCCATTAGCACTGGGACCAGACTGCATCTCCCTTTTTTTTGGCAAGCCACCACTAAAAGGTCACACGGGAGAAGCTCAGTGTGCCTTGCTTCCTGTGCTGGAGACACAGAAGCCCATCAGGTTACCTCAATCTGCTGAACTGTCAGGTCCAAGAAGGTGTTCTCATTCCGCACCCCGATGAGACTCTTGGGGCCTTTACAACCCATGCTTGTGCCCAAGCCGCCATTGAGCTTCACAACCACCAGTTTGTTCAAGTCAGAAGCAATGTTATCAGGCAGTCCTCTGGCCTTTATCTTCTCATAGGGCTGGATCTGTTAAAAAAACCCAGAATACTCAACAGTTATTTGTATGACTGATGACACCGAACGCATCTACAATAATCTGACTTGTTACAATACAAACCACACGGTTTGTTACTACAGCAACCTCTTATTTGGAGAAGTTCCATTGGCTTCATGGCACCAGCCACCACCAGCTTCATCCAGATGAAAAGGTGTCTCTGCTCTTCCAGAGAGGGGAAAATGACTCAGTAGTGAAGAAGGGTAAGGAAGAAGAGTGGCCAGATACACCGCTCAACACAACCCTCCTCTTGCCCTGCAGGAGAGGAGGACCTTGGTCTTCATAGAAAGGTTTGGGTTGGAAGGGACCTCAGAGATCATCTAGTTCCAAGCCCCTGTCATGGGCAGGGACACCTCTCACCAGACCAGGTTTCTCAGAGCCCCACCTAATCTGGTCCTGAAAGCTATGGAAAGGCTCATGAGCCCCAGAACTCCCTTCCCCAGCCTGAAGACCCATTCAGAAAATGAGACCTGCAGAAAACTTTTCATCCCTGAGCAGCTTAAGCTCACAAATTTATTATTTTCTCGTGATACCTCACTCTGAGGTTGTCAGAGGCAACACTCTTGGCAAAAGGTTGGTTCTGTGACTCAGCCTAAAACTATTTTTTCCAGCTCCTAACCCGATGTAATAAATCACGTCTCCCAACAGTGAGCCACAAAGCAGAAGAAAGTTCCTCGTTGTTATTATTTGTCAGGAGGTGTTCATCCAGCTCACATTAAACCTTGCAGAAAATCTTTTACCTTGCTGGCGGCTACATCCTACAGGTCTACAAACAGACTACATGTGGGGCCAGTGACAGCAAACTCAGGCTTGTAATGGCAGCCTGCCTTGCACTGGGCATCGCTCCTCCCCAGTCCAAAGCACCAAAGCCAATGGAGCAAAGGCAATGACACAACGATAAATATTGTGCTGGAACTGTTACAGAAAAATTGACAGTTCTCCTTTACCCTACCCTTCTGGGGATTTTGATTAGGAGACCCAGTGTTTTGGTGCCGTGTGTATTCTAGCAGCAAGAAAATTATTTTAGTTCTGCAAGGCATGCGTAGGTAAGATCCAGGGCTGGTTTCCAAAACCAAACACAGAATAGTTTTCAGAACCACATTTGCTTGAGGCAGGTCAGGCCAGGGTTCATATGGAAACTTGCACTGCACCAGGACGAGAGTCAGATTTCTTACTGCGATCTGCGGGGCAGAGACAAGTTTGTGCAACGTCAGTGCTCCAGTACGCTCAGGCAGCGGATTAGAGCAGATCCTTTGCGTTAGGGAAATTCTGCCTTACGAAAGCTCATGGTATGTATTTAAAGATAAGATACTCCCCATGGAGTAATCACGGCTCAAGCAGCAGGAAGTAACACAGTCACTGCTAGGACACAGGGGACACATGGGGAAACTTCCTCCCAAAGCTCCCAGAACTTTCCAGGGACAGAACTGGGCCAAATGCAGAATCTGGCTGTGTTTCTCAACAGAGGTTGTCTTCAGGTGGGGCAGACACCTTGAAAAACATCTATTAGTCTCATGGAAAAAGGAGATGATCAACACTAATGTTAACGTACTGAATGAAGGGACATCAGAAACTTAACGGACAATTCACTACCAGCAGGATTTACAAGGATCTAACTTCCAATTCACTTTAAGGTCAATATCAGTCTGTATCACACTGAAAGTGGATTTAAAACATTTATGTTTGAGCTTTAGCTGGGTGGGACACGAGTCACGCCCACAGTGTTCAGGCACTACCCCAACAGCCAAGAAAAAATTATTTCAGCTCTCAAGCCTCACCATGTTTCTCTTGCATCACTCACAGTACAGCTCTCCAGAAAGGAGAAAGTCTGCCAGTTCAGGCCAGGCTGCTACAAAATTGCTTGCTTTTGGCTGAAGTGCCAACCACCTTTTGATGCCTTCACCAGCACCTCAAACTGGCTTAGGCAGAGAGCTCAGGTAAAGCTCAGGATTCCATCCAGGCCCTCCACCAAGGACTTAGTCCACTGCATATCGCATTAGCCACAACCCAGTTTCTTCAGGCACTGGAAGTGACAACTTGGCAATGAAGCCCTGGATCTTGAAGGGTCTTCCATTCAGAGAATAACATCCGTAACTCAAATTCAGGCAGGATCGTCGCAGCATGGATGCTGCTGGATGACAGTTCCCACACTTCCAGTCATGTGTGAGTGCTAATCGACAGAACTACCTCATCACCTGTGAGCATAATCACAAGAACAAGAAATGCTCCACAGGAATAAAAATCAATTCCTGCTCCAAGGCTTTGGAACAGTGGACTTGGCATGTAAGCGCCGATGGGGAGATGTTTCAGAAGCAGAACTGGGCAGGAATGACACTGCTTACAGACGCATGACTGCAGCGTTACTCATTTGAGACGCCTCAAAACCGCAGATTGGGACTGCTCTGAGATGACATATCTCGCTGCTCCTGGTTGTGCAGACAATGTCACAGCAGTGGTTTTTCAGAACAGTTTGCGTGAGGCGATGCAGGGAGTTTGACCAACATATTTCAGAAGCTTCTACTTTCAGAAGCTCCTACTCCTACTGCAAGGAGGTTTTCAGGAGTCTGTCAGGAGACAAAATGAGCATCAGGGCTGTCACCGTGGGTAGACTGGGAAGGAATCCACCCCTATCAGTCAATATGTACTCACACAACAACAAGGAAATATTTACACAGCATCAAAGGACCAATTTAGAAATAGCACCAAGTGAACCCTTAAGACCCATTTCCAGAGTTGAAGATTAGGGAGAAATCTTGCACAACATTCCTTTCCTTCATGTCATCATTCATTAATATGACAATCTGACAAGAATCCAAAGCCTCTTCCACATTGCTCTGGATTGTCTGCTTACATCTGAGGAGAGGTTTTGCGTTGCTGTTCTGAGGTTAACCCGATCATTGCAGTTGTCTCCCAGCAGGACTTTGCTATTGCTTCCAATTCAAGCAAACAGATCGCTGCATTCAGCAGGATTAAATTACACTTGCCATGGCCACATTCTTTACCTTCTTCTCCTTGTTAACAGCACTCTAAGCCTACTCTCTTCCCTGGAAGGTTGCAACAGTAATGAGCCCTAAATATGCTACCTAGCACTGGAAGCTTTTGGACACAGGGAGGCAAAGCATCTGGAAGGAAAAAACAAATCAGAGCTTTACCAGAACAGTGTGACAAAGGTTTAACCTTCCATTATCACTGTCTGGAGCTTACAAGTTGCTTGCTCACAGGTATTAGTTGTTACACTAAAAACACAAAGAGTCAGGAATGCAACCAGAGAAAACCAGAGGATTATCACAAGACAGTAATTTCTGTTTCACTTTACTGACAGGAGTCTTTACCCAACAGCAGGTGCTTCAGGAAAGAACAGAAAGCTGCACACAAAGAACAATTGACAACACATTAGATGACCCATGAAAATCCTGCTCCTACATAGCACAGTGCCATAGCTTTGAGGAAAAGCCCCAAACATCTTCCTGACATAATATGAAAGTCAGAAGTAGCTTCAAATTAGAAGTCAGAGCCTATAAATGCAATAAGCTAATCAAACTTTTATTTTAGCTGTTAAACAAACAAAAGACTCGACCACATGCATTAGCACATTTCTGGGTGCTTTTGTGACTTTATACACACACACACTTAATCTGTACATACGTACTCTGTATGTATAGACACACACATATATACATGATCAACTGCTCTGAGCCCCACTAGGTATCAGATGAAGATTGCCAGAACTGTCAGTGCTTTGGACTGATGAAGCAGCAAACCAATTCTCCAAACTAATCAGAGGCAAATGAAATCCACACTGGATAGAGTAGTTCTTGCTTTCCAGGCCATGGTCCATGCAGCACAAGTTTCTCAAAAGCAGCAGAGCACCCCAGCACAACCCTCCTAAAACAAGGTCATCTGTACAGGCACCAAATCACTTACAAGATCACCAACTAACTTTCCAAAGGAGCTGTGTGTGTACCAGCCTCTGTGCTGTTAAACAATGCCAGAAGGAGAAGTACACCGGGAGATTGTATAACCCAAGAAAACTCCACTGGAACTGAACAGAAGCACTCAGGTAATCCACACACAGGTGGATACTGGTCCCTAAGAAGGCAGTACACTGCGGTCTTCATGCTGAAGCCCTTCTAAAATTGTCACACTTTACCCCTTCTCAAAGCTCACACTGCTTGTACCTATGCTAAGACTCACAAATAGTTCTGATCCTGTTGGAAACCAACTTTAGTAATTCCACAAGTCAGTGCCCTCCTCAGCAAAGAATAATTTGGGGGAAGTTAACACTGCAGGTCATTTAGAAAGGGTCTCAGGTAGAATGTCCCCTATGTGACTGACATTAAAAAGGAGGTGGAGGCAGGGTATGTACAAGCAGGGTTTGAGAAGGGTAAGGAGATGGGACATTTATGGTCCACAAAAAAAGAAAAGAAAGAGCAAAACTTGAAGCAGTCAAGTTTGCTCTCAATTTTTTTAGTGTTCAACAGAGCCCCTTTCAAATCAGGAAATCAATGTGTCATCCCAGTAAATCTCAGTAAAGAGATTTAGCATGAAGACAGCAAGGAAGGCAGTTTGTTTACAGTTACTTCCTCTGCCTTTCTTCCGTGACATTTAACAGGTGTGATTATTTGATTTGGAGCTCACGCTAGGAAGCAAAATTTCATTTGAGGTCACGTGTGCATCTCACCTGACCCAAACTGACCTGATTTTACAGGGTCTTGACCTTTCTCTCTGGTCAAAAGTTGCTCCATAGCTAAGGGACAAATTTGGCCATAAGGAAGAAGCACGACTTTCTAATCTTGCCCTCTGTGACCTTATGTTAGACCTTGTCTAAGACCTTTTTCCACTGCTTGCCTTGCCTGTAATCTCCTATCAGCCTCTACTCCAGGCTCTTATCACAACCCTCCTGTTGGAAATTTGTTCCCTATGTCCTATCTTGCAATTTTCAGTCCTTTATAGCACTTTAAAGTTTTTCTACTGAAGGTGTGCAAACCTTTAACCATAGACAATAGCTCTCCCTCCCCACAAAGCAGCCCATTCACTGGCATCGAATTACTGAAATTTAATCCCAGGGCCAGGGAACAGTTTATTCCTTTCATTATTGCAAATACCTTTTTACATATTTGAAAGACCCTTCAAGAGTCTCAACAGCTCTGAATCCCCCTTTTCTTCAGCCTTCCTTGTAAGCCATGTTATCTAGAACTCCAATTTCTCACCCTGGCCTCTTTACTAAAGGTGGGTTTTTCTCCCCAGAAGAGGGAAGCATCACATGGTTTTGAAGTTAAAAGAAAACACTCAACCTTGAAAAAACCCTAGACTTGCTCTCAAACAGCATCATTCTTCAACACTTTATAAAGTGGCACGGCATCGGTTCTGGGAGGGACTGGACAGCCTTGCCTTTCAGTCGTGAACAGAGCCTCGATTGAGTTGCCACAGACAGACTAAGAGTAACCACAAATGCGTGAGGACGCAGAAGTCCCCCAATATGCCAAGATCACTATGTGAGGAAAACCAGGAATTGGTAGCACACCTACACCGGTAGTTCCACGGGAGCTGAAAGACAGCCAAGGGCCGCTGATGGATCAATAAAATGAGGTTAGGTGTAATAAGTAGTATTTACTTTGTTACAGCACTGAAGAATATTTTTAGTGCTTTTTCAGCAGCAGTTCAAGCAGCAGGTTATAAGTTACAGCAACACAGATGACATTAGAAAATTCTGCTCAAAAACACCCCACAGCCCCATGACTTGTTTGAGATTCCTTGCTTTTATAGAGCTGCTGTAGACTACAGAAGTTGCTAAATGAGCTGTATAACCCAGCCCACCTGCCATATGTCCCTTTCAAATTATTTACCAGAACAGGTTGCTGGAAAGAGTCTCATCTGAGACAAGCAACCTTCTTCTACGGGCAGGAGGGAAATGGGAACAACAAGGGTCCTACCTACTCACCTTCTAGCAGGAGTTACCATTAACTCCAGAGCAGGTACCAAATGGTGAGATGGTTCCATTTTGGTCCCATGCACAAAGAACAGCTAGCAAAGTAACACTGAAGAACTCAATGCATATGTTAAGCAAGACCTGATGTTCAAGAACGCACGTGGCATGTGTCAAAATAACTTTTTTGTTTGTTAGAGTCCAGTGTTGTGCTCCAAGGTTTTACAAAACCCCGGCAGGTACCTCCCAGCTACTCTAAGGGCAACTGTGCTATTTGCAACAAGTGGCAACGAGCAGTTCTATGTTTCTCACAGGCTGTCACTTCACCATGACTTACTGAATCTTCTGGAGGTCTCTGTATCTTCCCCCAGTCCACAGATGGTCCCTTTTCTTGTAGGAATCTATGAAATAGCTTCTTAAATCCTTCAAGGTCCTTTTTGGTGTGCTACAAAGAAGAAATGCACTAGTTAACGCTGGTATTTGATACAGACCTATTCAATCACGGATTGAGTTCACAAGAGTAATTTTATCAGCACTGGAGCAGACACGCTGGAATTTAAGTCAAATTCTTAAAAGTATCAAGAGGTCACTTTTACTGAAAGTGAAGGTACAAATGCAACCTGCACATCGAAAACACAGGTTTGTAGTCAAAGCCATAATTGCTAGAATTTGGCCCAATCTGTAGGATAAGTTTTACCCTTCTTTTCAGTAATCCGTTGAAGATTACATAGAACCTTTAATAACTAAAGGTGATTAAACACTTAATAATAACTCTGTCATCCAGATTTGATGGAGCTGAAAGCCTCCTACTGACATTGTATCCCAGCTATCCTTCCACACAGGACTAGAGCAAGTCCGAAAAATAAGGGCCACAGTGTTCTGCGATTTGTCTCCCTGTATAATATTTGCCTCCGTTTCCTGCCTCAACTTTCTCATGCTCTGAGTTGCACCCACGTTGCTCTCCTTACCTCTAGCTCATTTGAGGATGCAGTTTCAAGTATCTTATCAAGTTCTACTTTCATTGAATACTCCAGCTCTTGCCGAATGACTTCCTGAAACTGTGAAGTGCCAGCTTGAGACATTGCTTTGCTGAAGTCTTAAACAAAAATTAAAACATGGGTTAGAGGGGAAAAAAATGTTTATTTAGACTTCCGTAAAAAACAAGAAACTCATATAACCTTGTCTTAATACCCAGGGAATCTAAAGGTTCTGTTCTTAGTAACTTGGACAATAGACCTTAAATTGGCGTCACTGAACACCAGCTCTTCTCTCAAAACTAAAAAAAAAAAATCCCAAAAGATCAACAATCTACCCCAAAAGGCACCCAAAAATCCACAGCATCAACATACAGAAACACTGTGAAAAAGCCTCTCACTAAAAAATAAAATTATTTTACGTAGAAGACTATGATCGAGGATACCCTCCAGTCATGCAGGCAAACAAAAACATACCTTTAATGGTTTATACCGTGTGCTTTTGCACGATCCTCGCTTTCTTCCAGAAAATACATCCCTTGCTTGATCACATAAGTATTTTCAATGCTACAACATGCTTTCAGTTTCTAAGCAACCCAGAAAATGAGTCTATCACTTCAGCATTTGTTTTGCTTTTGAAAATGATAAGCTATGTAAATGTGAAAGAGTAAATACACCTATGTTCTGTACAGTAAAGTCCATACCACACAGAGAAACAGCAGATAACAGGGCTTTATTTTTCAACAGGACACGTTTGAAAGTGAGTGAGTTCTCCAAAGACATTCTGAGTATGTTCTCTAAAGACCTCAGTTAATTTAATTTCTGCCAAATCCCCCGAGTAATCAGTTCTCTGTAACACACAGAGTGATGTACTGCCAAATATAGCTGTATTTTAGAAAAACCCTGAATACTAGCGCAGAGAAAAGGGGCAGGAGGAACTTTATAGGCGTGATCCTGCCAGAAAATCCTGCTGGAAGAGGAGCCCGCATGTAAAGTTTAGTTATTTGGGGCAGGCATTAAATGGCTGAGGATGCCCAAGAAAGCCAGAGGCGGTTCATTTTCATACTATATTGATTTTATTTCTTTTTATATTTTTAAGCAAAGTATTCCAGAGCCTCAGACTCACTGGCAGTATGTAACCCTTGCTTTGAAGCCCACAGAAGCCATTTTCCTGACTGCACTGTTTTGCAGGTAGGGGAGGAGAAAAAAGAACAACAACAACAACAAAAAGACAACTGCTGCAGTGCACAAACTGTGCATAGTGCAACACGGGGGGAAATGCCAGCTCAAGATGAACAGTACAATTAATAGGTGGTTTGGATTTCTTTTAATCACATGCTTCCTTTAGTAGCAAAGGCAGGTAATAAAGCCTGTTAGGCACAATCTTGTCAGGTCAGATGTGTAAAAACATGGGCAGCTCTTCATTAGGAAGCAACTCCTGCTACAGACAAAACAAAAGGAGTGCTATACCAGCTTAATATTTTCACACCAAACTGCAATAAGTAACTGTCTTTCCAATCACCCTTTTGGTGTGCTAAGCACTGAAACAGTCTTTAAACTTCCAGACTTCCATAGCCTGCAAGATGTTGTAACACACGACTTCTGTTGCAGCAATGGCAGTGGCCATTTCTCACATGATTGATTCATCAGCCTGTAAAAACCTCCCAGTGTGACACCACACTTCTCGGAAGAAACTCTGAAATAGGAAACATTCACCAGAGACCGTCAATTGTGCTGTTGAACCTGGAGAGGCTACCAAAAGCAGAGCCAGTTAGCACCTTGCCCAAGCTGCCACAGAAGTAGGAAAACCTTGGCTGCTCCTTTTCAGCCAAAAGACTTCTATCTACCAGATAAAATCACTTAGAGATTGAGAAACAGCAAAAGAAATCAAAAGGGCATCAGAAGTAAAGAATGAAAATCTCCTTGTTTGGGGCTTTTCTTTTGTAATACAGTAAGTTCTCCACAAATTACTGATCAACAATGTTCTGGCAGAGAAGCAAAGCAAACCTGTTGCTTTATCCAAATGCAAAGTGTAAACCATACAGACCAGCAAGCTAGGATGGACATTTCTTACCAAAATCCAGACCACCAAAGCTACTGGTGCTGTTGGTACCTCTGCTGGCAACAGAGAATATTTAGGTTTGATGTTTCCCATTTAACAACTACTGTACCACCCTGTCCCACCCAGGGCACAGTTGCCTGAGGAGAGCATTAGTAGTGCTCTTAGCACTAGGAGTACTTTGGGCAAGAGGGGGGAAGGACGTGGCTGGAGTCCATAAAAACGTGTGTTTGCCTGGTGCAGGAGAAGTATCTGCTCTGCATATGCATACGCAACAATCTGAATACTGTATCTAAGCAGCCAAGGAAAACAACCACTCAAAGCTTTGCTGCTTTTAACATGCCATCGCAAGGCAGAGGCTTTTAACATTTAAGAGACGTCCACCAGGATTTGGACTGGATGGAGTTCTAGAGCACTCTAAAGCTTCCTAAAGCAAGACCTTGCCGCATCTGTTCCAAACAAACTCAGTACTAGTTGTTCCTGTGCTCCTCGGTTTTCCGAAGAAGCTTGTATTTATCCACCTCAATGGCTGATTTCCCTTTTCACCCGAACTGCAACAAGGAAGTAGAAGAGGACTGCACAACCACATATCTGAAAAGAGTTATTTTCTACAGGCAAGTTAACATTTCCTAGAGGCTGTAATGAAAAGGAGTTATTGTGCCTTGAAAAAACACAAGATGGGAGGTAGAGGTGCTGGATAATTGCAGGAAGAAATTTCCAAGGGTATGTGCGGCCATAAACTCAGAAATGCCTTTTAAAAACAAATGTCTCTTACAAGCTATTGCATAAGCAATGCCTCAGATTTCAGCCTGAGCCCACCAGCGTTATTGAACACTCATTTCAAGGAATACAAGGGTGGGATAAGATACCGGAATAATCTTGTAGAACTGGCCCATAGAATCATAACGGACTGGAAGGAACCTTAAAAGATCAGCTAGTCCAATCTCCCGGACACAGCAAGATCACCCAGACCAAGTCACACAGGAACACATCCAGGAGGGCTTTAAATGTCTTCAGTGAAAGAGACTCCACAACTCCCCTGGGCAGCCTGTTCAGTGCTCCGTCACACTGGGAAGTTCCTTCCCATAATTACGTGGAACCTCCTATGTTCCAGCTTACACCCATTGCCCCTTGTCCCATCACTAGATGACATTGAAAAGAGCCCGGCTCCATCCTCCTGACACCAACCTTTCCAATATTTATAGACATTAATGACATCACCCCTCAGTCTCCTTCAGGCTAAAGAGACCCAGCTCCCTCAGCCTTTCCTCATAAGGGAGGTGCTCAACTTCCTTCATCACCCTTATTGCTCTACACTGGACTCACTCCAGCAGCTCTGTGTCCTTGAGCTGAGGGACCCAGAACTGGACACAATACTCCAGATGTGCTCTCACCAGGGCAGAGTAGAGGGGGAGAAGAACCTCTCTTGATCTGCTAACCACCCCCATTCTGATCCACCCTAGGATGCTGTTGGCCCTCTTGGCCACAAGAGCATACTGCTGGCTCATGGTCATCCTGCTGGCCACCAAGACCCCCAGGTCCCTTTCTCCTACACTGCTCTCCAACAGCTCAGTCCCCAGCCTATATTGGTACCTGGGGTTGTTCTTGCCCAGATACAAGAGTCTACACTTACTCTTGTTACACTTCATTCAGTTTCTCTCTGCCCAGCTCTCCAGCCTGTCCAGGTCTTGCTGAATGGCCACACAGTCTGCAGGAGTGTCGGCGACACCACCCAGCTTTGTGTCATCAGCAAACTTGCTGACAGTGCACCCAATCCCTCATCTAAGTTATCAATGATTAGATTGAACAGGACTGCTCCCAGCACCGACCCCAGGGACACTCCACTAGATACAGGCCTCCAACTAGACTCTGTCCCACTGATTATTACTCTCTGGCTTCTATCCTGCAGCCAGTTCACGATCCACCTCACTACCCGATCATCTAGACCACACTGCCTCACTTTGGCTGTGAGGATGCTATGTGAGACCATGCAAGAAATTAGCACAGAAGAGCACAACTAAATAGCTGAGGTTTCAGAAGACACCAGGCATTGCAAAAGGAACCACTCAGAATACCTTATTATTGTGATTTCAGCAGAAAGTCCTCAAGAAGTAGAGGACAGCTCTTGAATCAAGTTTATGGTGGTCTCGGACACATGGAGAGTTTCCCCTCAAACCCTCCTGCCCATACTGTGATTTCTGGGACACTTTTGTGCTCAGGGCTAACCTGGCCCCTGCTCACACAGCACAGAGCAAGGCATGTGCTGGTTTATGGTACATAACTTTATAACAGATATGTGAAAGAAAGAAGATGATAAATTGGATCAAGCTAAGGAAAAGGAGGCCTCCAAACACCCTCTGACACAGAAGGACAGATGTCCTCAGGAAAAGTGCTGAACACCAGTGACCCCTTACGTCGGAGTGTGCTGTCCCTCTCAAATTTTAAAGCAGAGAATGAGTTAAGATTGATCAGCTTTGTTTATTAAGTCCCTCAGAGAAAACTCTGCTGCCTTGGCACTCAGTACAAAGTGCTTCCCAGTACAGTAGAGAGCTGTGGTATAAGAGAAGTAAGAAGTCCCTTCTCATGAAAAACTAGGAGTCTCTTGGGCTGAGGGTTTTGAACTGTGATTAGTTCTGCAATGCAAGCAAATACACAAAGAACTGCAGCAGAAAAGTATTTGTGTCCTTGGAGCCAGACTACTCACATAAAAACCAAGAAGGGTGGCCAGCAGAGTTCACAGCTGAATGTTAAATTTAAACAGTCTATCCTTGAACTCTGTGCTAAGAGTACACAGCAAATGCCTCAACTTCCAACCCCACTGAAAGTTCAAGGCAATTTTTATCACTGGTAAGGATTAAAATCCTCTTTAAATACCCCGTGTAGCAATGTGTGCCACTAATAAACATCACTCTGCACAATTCAGGCTCACTCAGCCCTCCCAACATTTCTTCCTACTACTAGAGGCAAAATTTGTTAACATACGCAAAGTGATACCTTTATGCTCCCTCTATCTCCTTAACAGATGAGCACATTACCCTAAGCTTACTCAGAAGTTTACAACTCAGGGAGCCTCTCATCAGCTGTGTGCACCAAGAGTTGAGGTGAGATACAGCTGGATTTCTCAGTCTAGCAGCTGATCCTTGCGCTAAAAATATCACCTGATGTTGGCAACATGTTTGAATAGTGCTGGCCTGATCTAAAAAGTACTTAAATGCCAAAAATTTTCTTTTTTTAAAAAAAAAAGAAGCTTGGTTAATTTTTGGTCAAATCTTCCCAGTTATTTGTAAAAGCTGGCTGAGATCTTTACATGGGTTTCTCCGGCTTTCAGGTTCATAAATAATATTCTCCCCCCCCCCCCCCCCCGCAAGATGGCTACCTTCAGCAGCAGGCTGATAAGCAAATTCCACTTAAACAATCAATGTATTTTTTGCAAAGTATTTCACAAGGGCTTTCCTTGATAACTTTCCAATCAACCTGGCGGTAACACTTCCCCCCGCGGCTCTCCATGCTTTGCCCAGGTGCCACAGGACATTTGCAGGCAATTGATGAATTTACACAGCATGTGTTGCACAGACTTGGACATCCACTGGGTGAGTAACAGCAATTTCCCAAAGCCTGGGAAGGCCCTTGGGTGCATGCAGCACCTAAGTTTATACAGCAAAAGGCCTTCTGACCTTCCTCCTATAGGCAGCATTACATTAGTTGATAGGTCAGCACAGATTTATATTAAGGAATTGTACAGGCATGGATTTAATTACAGAAAGCACACAAGCACCATTAGGAATATGGGAAGTAAGTGAAAGAAACTGGCCACAGCAATGCACCAAAGTCATTTTTCTTCCCAAAATGACCTCTTGTGGGCTGCTTCCCTGTTTCGCAATACAGAAATCTGAAACTCAGACCACGTACACACACACACTCACGAAGGCACAGAGCAAAGGAGAGAGTGCTGACACCGATCGGTATTGGGAATCACCAAAATA
>VXBP01003501.1:0-54447 GCA_013400115.1 Rhinopomastus cyanomelas | reverse complement strand
CCCGGAGGAATTTAAATTTCATCAATGGAAGAGGCGGAACCCGCCGCGCCCCGGGTTTTCGCCACCACCACTACCTCCCCCTCCCCTCCCCGAACCCTCCTCCTCCTCCTCCTCATCATCATCACCACCATCCTCCTCTTCCTCCTCCCTTCGCCGAGCAGCTACAGCGCCCTGCCCCCCCACTCCGTTACCCTGAGGCGGCCCCGTTACCCGGGTGGGTGGAAGGAGGGGGGGTGCGAGAGGCCTCCCCTCCGCCGCCGCCGCCGCCCCGGGGAGGGGATGTGGGGGGAGGGGCAGCGGCCCCGCCGTACCCACCTCGTCGCTGGCTGCACCGCGGGCGGCGGGGGGCGGGGAGGGGCGGAGCGGCCTCCACCCACCCCCCCCCTCCGTCCCCTTCCCGGGCAGGGGCGGGGTCCCGGCGCCTTCCCAGCGGCTCCCGCGCGATAGCGGAAGTGGGCGGGGAGGCGCGCGGTGTTGTGAACTCCGCCCCTCGCGGTGCCGAGGGAATGAGGAGTGGGTGGGGGCCAAGACGCTTTGGGTCACGCCACACCAGAGACCAGCGTCGGTCCGGGAGCTGCGAGCCGCTTGGGATGGAAGAGACCTTCGTTATCATCGAGTCCAACCGTGAACCACTGCTAAACCCTGGCCTTAAGCTCAAGAGCTCCATGACTTGAAAACGCATCTAGGGGTGGTGATTCAGCCGCCTCCCTGGGCAGCTTCTTCCAAGGCCTGATGACCCCTTTCCAGGAACAAGTTTTTTCCCACGTCCAACCTAAACTTCCCCTGGTGCAACTTGAGGCCATTTTCATTTGCTCTAGCACTAGTTAGTTGTGAGAAGAGACCAACCCCCCACCTCTACACCCTCCTTTCAAGTAGTTGTAGACAGCAATAAGGTGTCCTCTCAGCCTCCTTTTCTCCTGAGTAACCAGCCCCAGCTCCCTTAGCTGTTCCTCACAACGTTTGTTCTCCAGATCCTTTACTACCTTTGTTGCCCTTCTCTACCTCTGGTCCACTACCTCAATATCATACACTTGTACGTGAAAAAGTCTACCACAGTCATCACACAAAGTGATTGATTGAATCAGCGCAACACCACACTAATAAGGACACGAAAACTTTCCCCATATCCACTGCACACCAGACCCAGTCCCCCATTGCCATGATGAGAGGGCTCTGGATTCTGTTGAATCCATTTAAAAAGATGGACAGGTGGGAGACACAAGCAACCTTGCCAGGGACGAGCAGGATGGGCTTCATCGCTCATGGTGGCAGGAGGCTCAGCTGGGTGCTTGAGGCTTCCCATAGTGTCGGGAAAACCAGGTGACCCCGAAGATGAGCCATTTGGTTTGTTTTGGAATCCCATCTGGATCTGCCTATTTCTGCCTCTCAACTTTAAAGAAAACCAAAAAATGCAAAGACCTAAAGCACTCCATAAATTTCATATCTCAATCCACTTGATCTGGGAGCTTACCCTTTGAATGGCCTGTTGGGTACCGCAGCTCCCTGCATTCTGCCTTCTCCAGTCTGGGGAAGATGCTCCTCATCTGCACTAGATTCACCAGCTGGAAAAGCCTGGATTCACTCCAGGACTTCAGCAACATCCTGATCTTTCTCTCCAGACATGGATGGGAGCTTGCTGTTACTTTAAATGAGAGTACAGCCCCACTCCTGTGATTGTGCTGTTAATTAAAATGCTTTTCTGTAAACCCAGCACTCCACTCCTGCAGCTCAGCTCTGCTACAATTCCACATCCAACACCCAACAAGCCAAAATCACAACCTGGATGATCTCCAGATAGCACAGAAACAACTTTGCACAGCCTTCCTTTCACAGGATAATTAAAGGGATAACTTACAGGGTAATAAACATGGAAAACTTTTTTTGGCCCACAATAAAAGTCATTCCAGTGACTTGTCTTGTTGTGGTGGAACCAGGAGAAAGCTCTCCTACCTGTACTGGGTTTTATGACTTACCATTCATGATGTTTGTCAGGTCACCGTGTTTCTTAGAATGGAAGTAACCAGAATCAATCCCTCTGAAAACAGTGATTTTTGGTAAGACTGTTAGTGCCCAGAGTTCTGGCAGCATCTTACAGGAGGATGAAGGAAATTAAGCAATTGTTCCTGACTTCTTCCACAGCTGGAGGACAGATGGAGGAAAGCACATGTCCATGGCTTAATTTAAAAAAAAAAAACTGTAAGTATCCATAAACCTGCTGATGACAGGCTGTCAAAATTACCCCAGTAAAAATGAAGCTTTTGGTCCCCCCAACACCTGATGTCATCTTCTCACCCAAGGCATCAACGTCTCCCAAGAACATTTGGCCTGGACCATATTGTGATCCCATGAGCAAGTGGCAAAAAGAAACAGAAATCCATACTGCTGCCAGGATTTTATGCCTCATAAATAAAATAGATAAACAAGCAAGGGTGATTTTTTTTTTTGTTTCATCACCTGAGAAGCTGACACCAATGCAAGATGCTGCCAAAAGAGCTGGTCCCATCCTGTCCTTAAAACAGCCCTTCTCCCCATCCCGTTTTTATCCCCTGCTGGTGGGTTTTTGGCTGGAATAGTCACCTTTTGGATGTACTCATTTCTGGCACAGAAGTGGGTAGAGGCAAAGAGAGATAAACAAGCCCTTCTGGACACCAAACACCATCCCTTCATCTCCCTCTCCTTTATTTCTTCCTGAGCTCTCCCTGCTAAGTTTCCCACCAAGGACATTTTACCTCTCTCCTTTATTTTATTTTTCAGCCACTTCATTTATTGCCAATTAACTGACTCGCCCAAGCTGAGCAGATAATAGAAATCTGGGTGTGTATGGGAGGAAAAAACATGGCGCAAGTGCAGGGAAATGTAGCCAGGAGGTGTGTGGAAAGCCAAGGTGTGAACATTGTAATCTGCTTATTACGGCGTAATAGACGAAAAAACCCAACTTTTTTGGTTGTTGTTCCTCAAATCATATAAATAGTAATGCAGATGCTTCAGAGCCATTTGTCCATTAAGATACATGTGAGATAATTTTCTAGGTTATATAAGTATGTATCTATTTATCTATAATGGATTTATAGAAATTCTTGGATTTATGTATTTATATTTAAATTATGTACATGTAATCCCAAGAGGTGCGTTCAGGTATCCAGCAAAGCACACAGGCCACACACATGGAGCCCCAAGGATAAGCCTACATCTATCTATTTATATAACGTATAGTTTTATATTGATCATATAGTTAGGTGTATTAGCTATCATATAGTTATATATATTATATATCTTATAGTTATACGTTACTACATGTAATTACATACCTATATTGTATAGATTTTGTATACTAAATGTATGCATCTGTAACAGAATTATGCATATGACAGCTATATTTGATATATTAAAATATCTAAAATATGTGACATATATAACTATATCTAGTAATGTATTATGATCATATATTAATTATTTACATTTTAAAATGGAATTATATTTATTTAAAAATCTGGTTTGGTGCAGGAGATGACAGCGAGAGGCTGGAAAACAGTAAAAATGGAACCTCACAGCCCCCATGGCTGGGCCATCCTCTGCCTGTTCTCCACCACCTGCTGTTTGTCCATGGAGTGCAAACACCCACCTGACACATTCCTGGGCTGCTCTGGAGACTCCTTTCCTGCGGCCAACACCCATTTGCAATATTTCATAAACAAGAGGAGGCTCATTGTTGAGAACCATAGGTCTCGCTCCAGTTTCCCCTTTGAGCTGCCTCTGCTGGCTGGGGAGCAGCCACATTAAACCAATTTGTGCTGAGGCATGAGCCCACAAGGATGGAAAGTGTTGTTAGAGATGTAATGACCCCAAACAGAGCAAAGCTGTCCAGTTTTTTCCACATAATTGAAAAACATCCCTGCAGGGCACCACTTCATGATGCTCGGGGACTCCAACACAGGTGCAGAAACCTGCAACCACATCCTTCTGAAATCTTTCCCAAGTGTTTCAAAAGGTATAAAAACTCACCTTCTATGGCCAACAACAGACGCTTGAGCATTGAACCAGGTGGAGTTGAGTGGGAGCCATGTGGGCAGGCCATAGCCAGGGAGATTCCTGTCAGTGGGGCTGAACAGGAATCACTGACAACAACTGCTAAGGTGCTTCAGTGGATCATTGCGTGGGCTTTTCTTTTGAAGATTTTTTAAATTAAATTAAAATAATTTTTACAAATTCGATGGCTTTCTCTCTCTCTTTCCTTTACATGTTTAAAGTGAGGACAACACAGCAAACCCTTGGGGCCACAGTTGAAAGCCATTGGATCAGAAAGAAGCTCAGTCACGCCTAATAGTCTGTTGTTAGCAACCTCAGTAGGGACACCTGAAGGTTTTAGGTGCGCTCACACATTGCTGCAGCACTCAATAGGTTTTGTAATGTTGCAAACCAGGAACACAACAGAGGCATCAAAGATAGGGTCTCCTGGTTTGGAGGGAGATCAGTGGTGGTGGGATGGCTTGACCTGCTTAGGGCTCACAAGGTAGTGGGGGCTGTTTTGTCCACAAATAGGCTGGATAAAAGCTCTGTAATTATTCAGGATCTGTTTTTAACTCCCCCCTTGTTGTAATTTTTCTTACAATACAAGTTGCTTATCATGCAAGGTTGTGTGTGAGGTGGCTCCTGTGGAATAAAGAAGCCCTTTTTGGTCAGCAAGTGTTGGCATAACAGAGGACAACACGAGGTTTCTACACATCTTATGCTGTGAGCTGTATCTCCACATACCAGAAGTCTTTCTGCTGATTTTTCATAGGAAATAAAGATCTTGGGACAAACTTACAGCAAACAACAGTTGAGTGCTCTCCTTGTCACCACCCAGTCATCAGCCTTTCACACTTGCCCCTGGGTCCATTCCCCTCACTGTAATTAAGGGCAAATCAGGTGTCAGCTCGCTCTGTTGGATACTGCCATAGACATTCTTGGCACAGTGCTCTTCCTTTTGGGGCTGGAAGCCAAGTGCTGGAGAAATAGCAGAAAAACAGCTCATATGGCCATGACA
This sequence comes from Rhinopomastus cyanomelas, assembly GCA_013400115.1. Classification (NCBI taxonomy): domain Eukaryota; kingdom Metazoa; phylum Chordata; class Aves; order Bucerotiformes; family Rhinopomastidae; genus Rhinopomastus; species Rhinopomastus cyanomelas. The sequence continues at coordinate 49,421 of VXBP01003501.1, read as the reverse complement.
GGGTTAGAGACTTCCCCATTTTCACCTACAGCTCAAGGCTGGACCCAGGACCTAACTAAGACAAGGTGACTGGCTGGACAATTGTATGCCCACCAGGAGAACCGAGGTGGGAAGAGGTCTGCAGTGCCATACTAGTCTCACTCACCTCCTGGTGGCTGTACATATGATTAGGCAGGTACCTTGCAACCAGGGGCATGGTGAACCTTGGTGTGGGAACATCATGCTGGCGCTGCAGGAGCTGAATTGGGTCTGGAGGTGTCTGCAATGGATGGGGTTGAAGCGCTGGGTGGTGAGTTTTTCTGATAATCTCTAGCTTTCCCATTGAGGTTGGCTGGGCATGCTAACACCAAAACATCCCGCTCATCGTCACAACCTACAGCTTGTCCTTTCTGATGATGAACCATCCAGGGTCCATTGCCTTAATCAGGTCAGCACAGAAACAGACTGAAGTTCTAGCCCAGAGTCCTAACCCAGAGTTAGGACTGGCCTTGCTGGTAAATCCTCCTGTGGGTTCAGTGAAATATTCCAGGAGGATTTTGGTGACCAACTGGCAGCTGGAAAGAGAGCATTATCCAGTGCTGACTCGCTCATCCTGGCCAGGCAGACCATGAAGAGGTGTTTGACTGGCAAGTAATTAGGTCTTAAATGTTGGTCCTACAGAAAGAAAGGATGTGCCCTGGGGCACAGTGAACCTGGCAATGGGAAAACAAACAAGACTAAAGGATCGATTGTTAACTTCTCTGCTTTCTCCACGCATAGACCATGGGTTTTTCCTGATCACTCACAGATCTGCAGAAGAAGCCAACCGAGACCCCCGGTCCTTAAATCTCTGAAGGTCCCTCCTCCAACCACTGCTAGATCAGGTTCCTCAGGACCAAGGTATGCATCTCACAGGAGAGAGAACCCACAGCCTCAGAGGGCTCCAGTGTTGGATCACCTTCATGGAGATCACATTTTTTTCCTAATATTCCACTGGCATTTCTCAGCTACCACCGTGTTCCTGTCACCCCTTGTCCTCTCCTGTGCCTCCTCAGAGAAGAGTCTGGCTCCCTCTCTCTCTCTCTCTCTCTCTGCTGTGGCATTTGCTTTTGTTGTGCTCCATGAGCTTCCTACTGGAGTGTTTTTAAGGCTGAAGTTGTCTGGTCCATCTGTGATACCATGTTAATTTAAATTTTTTAGTTTAAATGTGCTGTCAAGTTTAAAACAGAAGAAAAGAAGGCCAAACATCCTAGTTTCCTTCTAAATAAGGAAAAAGGGTTCATGAGAACGACCCACCCACAGCATTCACCAACGTGTTTGTTCAGGAGCACAAACCTGCACAGCAGCCCTGACCTCCTGAGTGCCAGGGACCATGCCCTGGGCTTCTGTGCCGACTGGCTTGTCACCAAATGTCTCATCCAGAGAAATGACCTTTTTTTTCCTTAAATCAGCACATTAAAAAAAAATCAGGTTTTTTTTTTCATGGTTACCCAAGCAGCTGATTTCTGAGGGCAAACAAGCCCCTGTGCAGCAGCACCAGAGCAAAGTCTGCGAGTCTGTCCCAGAGAGAGACCGATGGTCTTCAGTGAACTCCTAGTACTGCATTGCTGCACAGCAAACCAGAAGAACAAACACAGGGACCCTTTTTAAAATCTGAAATTCGTAAAATAAGTCCATTTGCATTTTATTTCTTGCAATGGCTGTGCCAAGCCAGCACCTTGCTGACAGATAACCAGCCTCGTTCCCTGGTACATGCCGGATTATATCCACCGCAGCCGGGGAAAAGCACCTTAGTATCATCTGTTCTCAAGCACGTAATAAATTCTTCAGGCCACCTGATCTCTTCTGGGCCTCCGTGGTTCAGCTAGAGGACGCTTGTCCCATGCTGGTGGCCCTGCCAAGCATCCAGAGCATGAAGCAGCCCAAAGGGGCAGTGGAGCTTCAGTTCTTCATCTTTGTCTTGTCCTCAGTGCTGCCATTGGACAGGGGACAGCAGAGAAACCCTGGACTCACTGGTTTGGCTTTTATGAGTGGGTTGCATGTTAGGATGACAAGATCAGGAAATTTTGACAGAAAGGCATGACCAAAGCTTCTGCATCCCAAAACTTCACCAGCAACATGAGGCTTCCTGAGAGCCAAACGCCTCTGCACAGCTGCTTCTCATAGACATGACACGTGGTGTAAATACCACCTTCGTGAGGTCATGCTGCAGTAATTCCATGGAGGAGGAATGAGACATCCTCAGAGGAGAGTTGGCTAACTCTTACTGGACCAAATGTCAGGATGGCTCCAAGCCTGAAGCCACAGCTCAGTGAGGATGTCCTGCCCCTGGAAGGAATCTGCAAAGACTCTGTGGTCCTTTAGGGCTCCCAATGGCCCTTTAGGGGCTTATGTTTAAGGACAAGCAAGGGAAAGCAAGAAACATCAGTTGCTAACCCATTTCACGTCATAGGATCATTACCGCTGACTTACTGGTTTTGTTTTGGTCTAATTTTACATCTGGTCATTCGGGCAGATTCTCTGAAAATGGGGTTTGGAATAGAAAGGATGAGATTTAGTACCTTTCGCTTCATGTTAACATCTTTCTCATCTCTTCTGTGTTTTGTATTTCTAGCCAAGCTGTCCCGGTAAGCTCACCAGAACTCCTGGGACATACTCATGAGTGGTTTTATGGTAGGACAGTGACTCCTCACAAAGCCCACTTTGCTCTTTTATTCCTTCTCTGATAGAACAGGTGGATTTCACCCTTTTAGTTCCTGCCTGATCCACACAAGGCTCTGTCTCTGCTGAAACCCTCATGTTTCACAGACTCCCTAGAAAGAGCACTAGGTAAATCCTTCTAATTCAGGCCATGTTTGCTTTCCTTCCTTGGTTACAGAAGGACAAAAGGCTTCAGCTGGAAGGAACCCCTGCTGAAATGTTTTATTCATGGTACTAAAGGGTCGTAGAGAAGCCAGACAAAATGTCAGAAAGTTGTTTATTTCTGGCGCCCACACCACCGCCCATTGCCATCATCATCTCATTTTTGGTGGCACAGGAGGAGCCTTAGATGTGTTTGGATGATGCATCACAGCTGCTCAGGCTTTTCTGGTAGCAGCACATATCATCTTGGAGCAACATCAGCTCCATCTTTTCCACTCAAACTCTTGGTTAAGGTGGTTGAAACTTGCCTGCAGTCTTGTATGTTAAATGTTGGATGATAAATCTGTTGGGTGATAAATCTCTCTGTTAATTATAAACCACTGTTACTGGGTTTTAGCTGTTTTCAAGGAGATGTTTACCAAAGTACAACCCAGTCCTTTGGTGAGGTTCTGAAGGCTTCCTTAGGGTGACCATGTTCTGTCCTGGCGGGACACAGCACCAGTGGAGAAAAGAACTGCAGAAGGAACCAAAACCATGCAGGACTCACTAGCTTCCTGTATAGGTGAGACTGTGCCATGGTTGGCCCTCACAGCATCTTGAGACAACATGATGGCATCTCCCCAGAGAAGGGTTTTTCCATTTCTTGACCAAAAATAGTGACTCCAAGGCTTGTGAGCCCCTCCCATATTTGTCTAGGCTGCCTGCACACTGGGCAGTGAGAGAGGGGATGATGTTTGCACCCTGTTTGTTGAGACGCATCATGTCCTGGGAAGGCATCGGCACTGCTGGAGGAGGCTCAGAGGGGACCGGTACAATATTTTCCCCATTAATCATTTACCTCACAGTGATGTTGTCATTGGCAGAAGTGGACGGTCTCAGCACACATATGGTTTTGGTTGTCTACAGCACTCCTGAGTGAATTGCTGCCTAATGTAGTGTGTGAGTAAGGGGCACTAAAACCCAGCCAGGCACATGTTGGGTCTGTGCTCTGCTCTGCACTCTCTGTGTTTGCCACCTTTATCTCCACTGCTGGCTGCAACCCAGTAGGTGTTAAGTGGTGGGGACACATGCCATAACAGACCTTGATATGAGGAATGGCCTCTCTGTTGCAAGAATCTCTCTCTCTCTCTCTCTCTCTGTATATATAGAACTATAGTGAGAAATCAGGTCATGCATTTCTCAGGTATTCTCATTGGTGGTCTCTACGTGGCTGTGGCAGAATCTTTTCTCCCTGTTGTTGAGTTTCAGAGTGATTTGCTTTCTGTTCACTTGCAGTTTGTGGGTCTATTGTTTCGTTCACGTCTTCTGTTGCCGGCTGTGCTGTTTCATTTTTGCACCCCGTAAAGATAGATATTAAAATCTACTGCTGATGGCTGCATCCCTTTTGTTAGGTTGTGTTATTGGCAAAACAAAAGTGTAGCAATGACAGCAAAGTCCTGAGATCCTGGCCATATTTCTTACTCAACCATGAAAAATCAAACAGAATCATAGAATGGTTTAGGTTGGAAGTGACCTCAACGACCATCTAGTTTGAACCTTGTTGCCATGGACAGGGACACCTCATCACAGCATCAGTAACATAAAGCCACACATTTCTGTCCCACGTACACTTTCATGGGTGATCCTAAACCTTTGAATCCTGACCAAGTTGCTACTGGAGTAGGCATACAGCAAGCCCAGAAATGCGCCTTGGTCCCTTTGGTCAAGGGAAGCACAAAGAATTTTTCCCAAGGAACATTGCTCTGCATCTTGAAAACACAAGGCCAGATAGGAAAGCCGTTCTCTGAACGTGTGACTTCTGGACATGATGGGGCCACTCAGCAGTCTGAATGAGCAACTTCACACCACCTCAGCAGAAAGAGGACAGGAGATCTGGTAGCACGTCATGCAATCAGCTCCTCCATCACCTGTTGCTGAAAGCAAATGAAGTTTCTTATTCTGCAGTTGGGTCCTAATTACATGTAAGTGGGCACTTCAAACCCAGCTTTCCCACCTCAACCCACCTGATCCCTCCAAGAGCACTTTCCATTTCTTTTTGCACTAGTTCCCTTAAGCTATGAGATGAAACACAATTGAGTTTAATCTTCTGCTACATGACTTTGCCAGAGAAATCCAGAAATGGCTTGTTAAGGGCAACAAATGTTCTCAGCCTGAGTGAAGAGGCTTTCACAGGAGTGTGGCAATACTGGCGGAAGAGTAGCTCTACAACATTGATCAGTTCTCCTCTCTGGGTCCCTGAGCTTTATCTATAGCTGTGGGAAACAATCTCACATGCCACCAGGATCAGGCTGCAGAGAGGCTGCAACAGGACTGGTGCATCACAGGGCAGCGAGGAGCAGGCAGGAGCCAGAGGATCTCACTGAATACAAATTGTGTGAAGGAGCCAAAGCCTGCAGCCTCAGCTAAAACCCTCGGAAACGGATTTGTTAGGAAGGACGATCCACAGAGGCTGTGGCATTGCCAGCTGGAAGCCTCAAATAAGGAAAGCAACAAGTTGATTTACTGCAGTGGTGAATGTGCTGGGCCACGTTCCTGTGTTGGGGTGAGGGGACGACGCTGTTTGTCAGCTGCACAGATCTGAGCCGGTAGCAGGCCAGGCAGCAGCTCTGAGCACTCTGTGGGCTGTAGGCATAACATGGAGCTAGCCTGTCCTTCGGCATCTCTTGTGCGTGCATTGCCATACCATTTAAGGTAAAATTTGCCTTTAAGGTAGGCCTGCCCTTTTGGGGAGTTTGGGACCAAAAAAAAAATGTGAAAAAGATAAAAGTTTTTTTTTTTTAATTTAAAGGGAAATAGGCTGAAAAAAAAAAGCCCCGAAAGCTGTAAGGCCACACAAGACGTTACACGCTTCCTGCCGAGCCTGGAGCTCCACATCCCACCAGCAACTTGGCTGATGGCACTTCTGCCCAGCCCAGCACAGGTGCCATCTTGTCCTCCATGCCCTCTGTCCCAGTGGCAACATGCAGATGGCTTCACTCCAGCAGTGGCAGGGCATGGCCAAACCCTTTCTTCATCTGCAGAGCCTACCTTGTGCTCCCTGCTGCAAGCAGCTCTCCCTTTCCTGACTCCAACCACATGGGAATACAATGGGGTGCTGTGGTCCCCCAGCCTGCAATGGTCCACATGGCAGATACTTTGTAGAGCTCGTCCCCAAGGAAGAGAGGTCCAAACAGCCAAAATGGCAAAAAGTCAGTTAGCGAAGAGCCTCAGCAGCTTGCAGGGCTCCTAGAGTACCAACCCGTGCTTTCTTTGGCCAGGGTCCCTCTTTCAGGTGTCACCCACAAGGACTGAGTTGGTCCCATGGGGACCATGTTGGTTGCAACCCTATAGGACACAAGATTCTTCCTGAGTGGCTGAGAGGTGAAGACACAAAGGCACCCAGCTGGGAATGTGCCAGCTTGTCAGGAAATGAGCAGAGGACTTTCTTCCTGGAGACAGAAGTTAGATGAGATCAGCTTGTGAATTCAGCTGAAGGCACAGAGTAACTTCTGCCTTTTAGAGGCCCAGAAGACTGGAAGCTCCCATAAGCTTTAATGAGATGCTTCTACAAAGGCATTAGTAGAAGCTGTTGAAAAGCAAATTATAGGCATTTACGGGGACTCAAGAAACTCCAGCAGCTATTCACTCAACAAGAGCTGGCAAAGCAGCTTCCCCTTCCAGTTTCATAGTCCCCTTTGTGTAGAACTTCCTCCTTTCTCTTGTCAGGTTTTAATTAAATTCGCCCAAGATGGGCATATTTCCCTTCCTCAGCCACTTTTCCCTGGATCAGCCCGGCAGGAGCCTGGATCACTGACCGGGCACTGCAGTTCCCCAGGGAAAACTATGACCCTCAGCAAACCAAGACCTCACCTCCTGTCCCAAAAGGCGACATACCATGTGGCCTCCAGAAAGCCTAGCGGCTCAGCAGTTGGATCTTTTAAAGCTGATCAAGTGAGAGTCCTGATCTGGTGAGAAAAGAGGAGGATACAGCTTTTTGAACCTATCAAATGGCTATTTAATGCCATTTATGAAACCTGGGGAGAGGGTGAATTTCTTAGCTGTTCTCGCCGTCCTGTTAAATACAACAGATACGATGCCTTTCCCACACAAGAAAGCAGCTCTAGCGTGTCACCCTTCACCTTCAGGCTTTGTCTGCAGGGCTGAGTCATTACTGTAGCTAATTAGAGACTTCAAGCTGATTATGAGGACTGTAATAAGTGGAGTTACAAAATCTCTGGGCCGAATACTCCTTAATACAAAAACCACTTTATACTGACCTGGGCTTTAAAATACCTTGGGATGATGCAAAGTGCTCTTAGAGCAAATGGGATGAGTCCCTCTGCATTTGGAGGAGCTGGCACAGGTTGCACACCACCAGCATCTGCAGCTGATGGGACTCTTGGGTTCGGTCTGCCCCCAGGTAAGAAGAAATCATCTTTCTGGCCACAGAGAGTCAGGTCTTTCACAAAAAAAAACCCCAACAAACCCCTAATAAAAGACATTCAGGCAGCTACCTGAGGAGCTGACTGATATCTATCCAATAAAAGCAAATCCAGGCCTGGCACAGTCCATTTGCAGATGCCTCTGGGGGTATCTTAAGGCTTTAAGAAGTCAGTAAAACTCCCCTCCAGGTTTATTCTGCCAGAACTTCAGTGGCTGGATGCTTCCCAAAACTCAGGGATATTTTGAATCTGAAAAGAAGAGCTCAGTTTTTCCATATTATTGACACAGAGAAAGGAAAAGATCTTCTGTGTTGTTTCCAAGTGACTCAAAGCAGTAGATGTCAGCCCTCTGTCCTCGAACTGAGCACCAGTACAATGGTCTTGTGGCCTGGAGGTGACTGTCTGGGGACAAGGTGCCAGTGCTTAGCCCAGACAGGTAAGATCTACCTTCCCCAAAACTGAAAGGGCCTTGTCAGCCCCAAGAGTCCAAGAGCTGCTTGATCCCCACTCATAGGGTTGTCCCAGAAGCCACCAGTAGCACATCCCAGGGCAGAGGGACACATCTTGGCAGAGGAAGAAAGTAGCAAAGGGAAGCCTTATCCCTACACTAAGCACAGCTCCAAAAATGTGACAACAGACATGAGACCCACGATCCCGGTCACCCAGTGTAAGATTACAGATCAGCTTGTGAATTTGGATGACATTTGGATGACAGCATATCACTGCTCTGAGTCAGCAAATCCAACAGTTGGACTAGATCATCTTAAAGGTGTTTGCCAACCTAAACCATCTCTGGAGCAGAGAAGGAGGGACCTCATGGGTTTGAACTCACCAGAGTGACACACTGAGCCCCGCAAGGTCCTGGGTACCAGCACCAGGCTGTGCATGGGAGGTTATGCAGAGAAGACAAAATCTTACGGGTTCCCTCCCACTCACTTCCCAGGGCAGATCAGCCATCTTCATGCACACTGCTGCTCAAAGGTAACCTGTAATACGTAAAAGAATGTGAATATCCAGCCAAACCAGTATGCCCAGATAGCAGTATCGGGGACAACAGCACAATCCTGGCTGGTGGAAACTGGGACTCCATCTCCTTCAGTCCAGGCATCCTGGCCAGCACAAGTGCTTTGGGCAAGGGGGAGCGCAGGAGACCTCTGTGGTCCCCCTTGCAGATTAGAGATATTAGGAAGGACCTTTCTCCTGCAAAGGCATGTTTTGCTGGGGAACAGGTATGAGCTGTGGCAGCCCACATCTAATGGGTTAGTGGAGGTGATGGGATCAGTCTGGATCCCTCCATCAACAAAACTAGAGCTTTGATTGCTGCCACGGTTATTTAGGAGAAATTATAGGGTCAGTAGGATGAAGAACTGAGAAGCAACCTGTTTCTGCATGGGCAACAGATGCCTGTGTATAAATAAACACATGTATGTTTGTGTGTACAAGCATTTTGTGATTTAAATGAAAATACATATTTATATGGCTTTGAAATCTCATATTAAAACAAAATTAAATTATAAAAGGACTTCTTTATGTCCCAAAACCTTCCTGATGTCCTCACTTAACTCAAGTTCTGATCCAGCAAAGATGCAGCCCTGGGATACACAGACACCAGACCTTCACCAGACCCTGCTGCAATCACTTTGATGGCACATGATTTCCTACTTTCATTCTTCCCCAACTTCTTTTTCTAACACTTCTCTCTGCAGACACTTCCCACTCTTAACCTGCATTTTACCCAACTGCTCTCTTCTGCCATGACATTTATACCCTCATTTCCTTCTCTGTTTTTCCCATACAGCTGCATCCTTTCCACCTGCAACAATACTCCTTCCCTCTCTCTTTCCTCTGGACTGGGAGGAAAGACTTGAACCCATCACTTGTCCCAGAGGCAAGCAGATTCTTTTGAATCATGAGAGTCAGGAAGCACTTCCAGATGTTCTGCAGCTTTGCTGAAAAGACTATCCTTAGCAAGGTGGACCATCACATGGAGGGATTATGACCTGAAGTCAAGACAACTACAAAGTATTGAGGGGAGACCTTCTCTCTGTCTACAACTATCTGAAAGGAGGGTGTAGAGAGGTGTGGGTTGGTCTCTATTCACAAGGAACAAGTGATAAGACAAAGGGAAATGGGGAAGTTTAGGCTGCACATTAGGAAAAACTTATTCCTGGAAAGGGTCATCAGGCCTTGGAACAGGCTGCCCAGGGAGGAGATTGAATGACCACCCCTGGACATGTTTCAAAGTCATGTAGAGCTGGAGCTTAGGGACATAGTTTAAAGGTGGCCTTGGGACAGCTGGGTTCATGGTTGGACTCGATGACCTTGAAGGTCTTTTCCAACTTGTACAATTCTATGATTTGTACCTTTGCATCTGCTCTTGCAAGTGCCCAAGCACCTGGCTGAGCCACTGTGGAGGAGCTAGCGTGGAGGAAACCCAGGTGAAATCCTGCCCTAATAAACCCTGTGACAGCAGAGATGCAGCTGCGAACACACATAAATAATAGTAAACCAGCACAGAAAAGCCATCTGTGGTTCCCAGGCAAATTAATGGTCCCACATGAAGAGCAAATATAAATTAGTGCAGAGTGTTCAGGAGCACAGCCTTGGCGGGGACCTGGGATGAACGCGGGGCAAGGCAGCTGTGCTTGGTGGGGTGGAAGTTAATGCCTCGCTGTTAGGAACCCTGGGCTGGGGAGGAGGGTGCTGGCTTGGGAGGAGCCTGGCAGCACATTGCTCCCATTAACTTTCTGGATTCTGTTTTGCGGGGAGCTCCCTCTGAATGAACTATCTGTCTCTTTTTTCAAGCAGGTATTAAGGTAATGGCTTGTGATTCCTCACACACACTTTCCACATCTTCCAGTTCGATTTAGCCCTCCCATTTTGCTCTCCTGGACAGAGCAGTCCCTGGCTGTGTCTGTCCTCTGTGGCATCTCGAGGCTGAGCTGATCACACGATGAGATGGTTAAAAGGCACCAAAAATAGCAGGAGCTGTTGAAAAGGCAGCTTTGTGCCGGGAAGGCTGTGCATGGACCTCTGGAAGGGAGGTAAAGTGGCTTTACAATCCCTGCATTGATGGCCTGGCACGCTGAGCACGCTTCATCGTCCGCTGCTGTCGAGACAGACAGGGGAGACTTATTGAGCTGTTCCTCATCCTGGTCCCGCTGGCTCCCGTGGTGCTGGGCCTCTTGGACCCCTTTCAGATGGGGATGGGAAGCCAATTCTGTGCTTTTTTTTTCCGTTTAAAATCCATCCTTGTTGGACACGGTGGCATATGAGGACTTCAGTGACATATTTTCAGTGGCTCTGAGTCATCCTGTGGTGAAATAATAAACAGGCCACTAAAACACCAGTACATTTACCCAGTGCACCACACTGGACATTTATTGCCATCGTTGTCATCACTTTTTAAGAAGCACTGTTCTTACATGTGGTCCCTGTCCCCCTGTTTTATCCAGTTTTATCCCCAAACACTTTCTTGGGAGCAGATGAAAAATATGTGCAATTAGTTATTTCCATATATTGTTCCTCTGATATTCAGCAGCTGCCAGTCAACTTTTTGTAAGGTCTTGCTCTAGAGCACTGAAGTTTAGATGGCCAGTGCTGTTCTGTTAAAGAGATTTCATCTCCTAATCCTCTGACCAAGAGGAGAAGACAACAGCTTTGTTCGTAAGAGCAGCTACTTGGACTGAACCTGTGTCCTGAGGTAAAATTGACTCCCTTTATAACTAAATATGTCCTCAAGCATCTGCTGTCTAAGCATTAAATGGCAAAACACCAGGGAAATAGCTGAGCACTGAGGGGAATCTAAGCTTTAAGTTGCTGTAGTTTTAAAACTCTTCATTGCCTCTCAGAATTGCGTGTTTCTTACCAACAATTCTACCAGGAATTTTCCCCACAAATACAATATTTTTGTATTTAACTAAATCCAGACTATAATGAGATTTTCTATTTCCATGGGAATTTAGGGGGCTGAGGATGTCCAGATTTAGAAGCACCCAGAGAAAGCTGCACAGGACACTCCGCAGAGGGACACCTCCAGTTGCTACTAAAGGACTCCACTCTGCTAAAGGACTCTGCCCTGCTACTGGGGACCAGCAACTCCTGCAGAGGTAAATGAACCTTGCTGTGGTGTCCTGGGTCCCAGCTCAACAACAGCACATGTGTTTGGCTATGCAAAGGCACAGTTTGGCCTTCCACCGTCATCACATGAAAAATGATTTGCGTATGATAAATGATGCAAAACCGAGCCGGAGCGTGACTCGTGTTTAATCTTCCCAGCATAACTCAGAAAATCTCTATCCATGTGGTTCCACGTGACTCTTTTTCATTAAACCGTACAGCTTGTTCCAAGCCCCCTGTCTTAAAGGTGACATTTCAAACCCCTGTAGAGGAGGGACAGTTGTCAGGGCTGTGATTAAAATAGATCTTGTTTGTTGGCATGACTTTTACTCAGCTCCCAGGAGATGCGGCAGCAAGCCCAGCCACCTCTCTCAAAATAAGATAAGGCCCAGATGGATGGACATAAAGCATCCTGCTGGGTGCGCTCAGCTCCCAACCTGCCCTTAGAAGCACCCATCCAAGTGATGGTCTGTGACTCCCTTTCTGTCACACAGGCACCCACTGGGGAGCAAAGCCAAAGATCTGGTACCACCTAAAGCAAAGCACAATGGTTTTGTGGGAGAGCCAAGTTGCTATCCCAATTGCCAAGTTGGAATTTGAGGTCCTAAGGCTGCATTTGCTTGGACTTACACATTTCACTGACTTTTGGGCAAACCACAAAGGTTTGTAAGAAACCTCAGGGGTTGATGTCCTGTGCTATGTCCATCACTTCTCACAGCCGCTCAGCCCTGGCAGCGCACTCTGCCTCAGCTAAAAATAGAGCTGAGCCAGTGCGGCTGAGCCCACATTAGCAGCTCTAATGCAACACCTGCTGATCACCAGCTCCTGAGCAAGAAAAACCTGAAAAGCTGCCCCGCCAGGGTGGGTTTCCAGAGCTAATACTGGTAGAAAAACTATTTTCTGAGGTTATTTTCTGTAGTGGAGCAGAAGGTATAAGGGGGAGCAGCTCTGGCTGAACATCAGGCTAGACACTGAGATCTGGACTGCATGCTGGTAGAGGTAAGACAGAAGAGAGGTTTGCCAGGGAAAACGAGGCAATAAAATAATGTTGTGACTTTAACCATCTTCTTGAAAAAGTCCTATAAGAAACTCAGAAGCTATTCACTCAACGAGCATTGTGAAAAGGACCTAAGTCACACAGTATCACAGTATCACAGTATTACCCAGGTTGGAAGAGACCTCATAGATCATCAAGTCCAACCTGTTACCACAGAGCTCAAGGCTAGACCATGGCACCAAGTGCCACGTCCAATCCTGCCTTGAACAGCTCCAGAGTTGGCGACTCCACCACCTCCCTGGGCAGGCCATTCCAGTGGCCAATGACTCTCTCAGTGAAGAACTTTCTCCTCACCTCAAGCCTAAATTTCCCCTGGCGCAGCTTGAGGCTGTGTCCTCTTGTTCTGGTGCTGGCTGCCTGAGAGAAGAGAGCAACCTCCTCCTGGCCACAACCACCCCTCAGGTAGTTGTAGACAGCAATAAGGTCTCCCCTGAGCCTCCTCAAGGCTAAACAATCCCAGCTCCCTCAGCCTCTCCTCATAGGGCTTGTGCTCAAGGCCTCTCACCAGCCTCGTTGCCCTTCTCTGGACACGCTCAAGCACCTCAATGTCCTTCCTAAATTGAGGGGCCCAGAACTGGACACAGTACTCAAGATGCGGCCTAACCAGTGCAGAGTACAGGGGCAGAATGACCTCCCTGCTCCTGCTGGCCACACCATTCCTGATGCAGGCCAGGATGCCATTTGCCCTCTTGGCCCCCTGGGCACACTGCTGGCTCATGTTCAGGCGGGTATCAATCAGCACCCCCAGGTCCCTTTCTGTTTGGCTGCTCTCCAGCCATTCCGACCCCAAAGTCCTCTCAAAGCAACAACCCAGGGTGCAACCACTGGTGTCCCATGCTGTGGAGTAGCTTAGCCATGGGTGCTTTCATCAATTAACACAGACTTTACTACCAGTGTTCTCCAGACATGCCTCCTCTTGAAATCTTGGTGGCAGCTTTCACTGACTTTGGACACTCCCTGATAGGGATATGATACCTACCATGACCCAGACCTCACTAACCTGTCCAAGTCTCTCAAATATCTTCTTTACCTCATCATGTATCCCAGCAGATTCAACAGCTTCCTTGGGAAAGGAATAAGCTGTAAAAATCTGGTCTCTGTTCTAACAATAGTCTTCTACCTGTCATCTCCTCCTTCTCTAAGTCCTCAAAAGTCAGGCCTTGTATTTTTGGCCGGAGTGCCTGCAGACGAGACCCATGACTCGGTGGCACTTCTCTAAAGGTGAGAGCTGACGAGAGCTAGTCAGATGCCAGTGCTGGAAACTGAGGCCAGCTCAGCCGGGGCTGATCCGCCTTTCCCAGATGCCACAGATCACTGTGTCTGCCCAACACCTGGCAGCCCTGAAGGGTAAAAGGCCAGATGAAATAAATACAGACCATTTTGAATAAAGCTTTTGAAACACACAAGGTGGTTAGAAGGAGTAGGTTTTCTATTCTTTGTAACCAGGAAAATCTCTGATTTATCTTTGAAGCCAGCTTGATATCAAGTGGGGCCATCACAGAAAAAGCAAAACTCACTTTTTTGTTTAGTGCTCTTTTGGTGACAGAAGCTACTGGGTTAACTCACTTCGTCTTATCGAAGGGACTGTGATAAGTTTAGGGCTTTGTCCTTGCGATCAATGAGGCACTGGGTGCACAGTTACCAGTGGACCGGCTCCTGGGCTATGATTTCTGCTGTTGTGTGTGCTAGAGGGCGGGCAAACTCCAGGAGATTAAATATTAACAGTTATTGCAGTGCATCCACTTTATTCTAGATCCAGAGCAAGCTCCTTCTCCCAGGAATGCTGTGGTTATGGTAAGTTGAACAACGTGAGAGCTCAGTTATTAATGCTAAGTTCTGGGAGTGAAGTTAAGCTGAAACTGTACTTCCATTTTGAGCAGGGTGAATAGCTACATAAATAACACAACAACAGCTAATTCAAGCCTCCAGCTCTGATTTAACACCTTGAGATTGATTTGTATGTTGGGTTTAATTACAGCTCTTCTTTTCTACCTGCTTGGGAAAAGTCATTACGTGCCTTTGAATGAAACTCTCCAGGGAGATCTATCCAAACCATTCTTCTCTCCACTGGTGGTCTGGTTCCCCTTACAGTCAGGAAAGAAAATCTTGGATCACTTTGAAACAGTCACTTCTCAAACAAAGCAAATTTGAGATCAGGTCATAAAAAACAGAGGAGAAAGCAACACTGGGAGATAGGAGATACAGTCACAGCTGGAGCCCTTCTACCTTCTTTGTATTTCACTGCTCCATTGAAAAATGTTGACCCCTTCAAGAGCTCAAACTGAACGGTGGTTGCACAGCTACACAGGGGTGATGTCAAAATAGTTGTTGAGAGTGAACAAACAGGATCATGCAGATCCACCTCCCGGCCCCATCCTGTCTCCGGTGGCACAGCTAGACAGACGTCGGTGTGGATTAATGATTTGCATTTCCCCACCCCTCACATCACAGTAGTAAATCTGTGCTCACGTAGCACAAATATGTTCACCCCAGGGAGCCCGGGAGGGAAACACGAGTTTGGCACAATCTGTCTTTATGATCCTGATTCTGCCGAAGTGGCATAAATGGAAAAAAAGCCTGTAAATCAAAGTGCTGCCTCCACTTGATGTGATGAGAACGTGTTTGCAGGGAAACCTGGAGCCCTGAGAACTGCCTGCCTTTGGATTTCTGGTAGCTTGGCTCATGAGCTTGAATGAAACTTTAAATGTCGGTGGCCTGAAAGCCATCACAACCTTTTGCAACTGCACAGCAGGATGTGAGTCAGGAGGAAAGGTGAGGCACGTCCTGGTTGCTCCCAAGGTGTTCAAGGGCATGACATGTCTTAGACAAGCACTGGTAGCAAGTTGTGTGTGAGCAGCACGTGTAGCCCGCTGCTATTTTCTTGCATTGTCTTTTTTGCCACACACGGGGGTTCGGATGAATTTCTGAGTGAGCTAGAGCTCCAGGGGTTGCTGGAGGACGTGCCATGTGTTCACTCAGAGGAGCTGCTGGCTGCTGCTCACCTTCAGCGCCGCTGCACACCCAGATAAAATGGGCCATTAGACATGGGCAGCTGACTGTTGAAGCCGTGCCCAGAAATGGAAGAAATTGCTGTCCTCTACCCTTCCAGACCTTCACCTTGAGCTATGCTGGATCTCTCCTAGGTCCAGAGAGGGATCCCACTACAGCAAGGTCTGGGTGGGGACAGACAGAAGCCATCTCCAGCACAGAGGGGCCCCACAGACCCCACATGCTTCTCACATAATGACAAGCATGGGTTCAGCAGTGATGAGAGGAACATCCTCTTTCATGGAATTTGTAGAAAATTTCATAAACCCTGCCTCAGCTCTGCCCCAAACACAGGCTCTCCTGTTGTCGCTGCCTTGGTCTTGATTTTTGACACGTATGATTTCCTCCTCAGCTTTTCCTGAAACATCAGTTGCTGGCTTTTGCCCAGAGGTCTTTATGGTAGTGGCACACACGCTCCTCAAGCCACACTGACAGCCATCTGTACTCTGCTTTTTTCCCAGTTAAACTCATTTTTCTCACCAACACCAAAGCAAACAGAGCAGAGGTGCCTTGCAGCACAGTCGCTTCTCCTGCTGTGTGCTCTCACAGCTATCTGTTCACTGCCTTTGCTGAAGCTTGGTGGCCTGCCAGCTTCCTTCTAAGATGTGCTAGGTGTAACGGTGCTGCTGCTTGTCTCACACCTGCCCAAGCGGTGGGTCAGGCTCTAAGATGGATACCATCCTCCTGACATCTTCACACACGGGCCACTCTTCTGTCCTACTTTTACCTCCCACCAGCACCTTCTGTCCATCCTTTCTTCTCCATTGTCCTAAATCCTTTCTATTTTTGTCCATATCCCCCTCCTCCCAAACCCTATGGCTTTTGCAGTTATCCCTCAGACCAGCCTGGCCCTCCTGCTCCTTTTCTTTCCACTTAATCAGCTCCTCTTAAGTTGAGGTGACCTCCCTGTCCTCTTCACCAGTGTCTTTCTCCCAGTGTCACACATTTTTTTGTGTGTCTTCTCTCTTAAGTGTTCAGCCACTGATTTTGTCAGTAGCCTCTGGCTACTGGTTCTTTCAACTCTGCTTGTTTTCTCCTGCCTTTTGAAATTCGTATCATTAATCCCATTCCTCACTGACTTCTTCCATTTTACTTTCAAAAAGTAGGTTAACCTGTGCTACAGTCAAAACCACAACTTCAGCAGCCAAAGAAAACTCATTTTCTTATTAAGCACACACACACACACACACTCAATCTTGACCCATTGTAAAATGTAAAAAAAAAAATAACAGAACTTTTATCTGCAGTAAATGGAAGCTGATGGCACCGGATGCAAAAAGAAAAGGAAGGATGCTAAAACTGGCCCTCAGGGATCTCATTACAGATAAGTTGTCTACACAGTATGGTGGCTACCTACTGAACAGGCAAAATGTGTCTTCAGATAAAGCTGATGAACTAACTAGAGGAAGATAAAAACTTGCCATGATGAAGAATAGTGGGTGCTATCAATAGCATATAATGGACTCAAATAAGGGTGAGGAGCAGCATCGATTTTGTGTCTGGCCCTGCTTTTATTATCAAAGTCCATAGCCAAGCCCTAGTCAAAATCAATAGCAAAAGCAGCTGGGAAACCATGAGACAGTTTTGATCAGGTCACATCTCTGGGGCTTTGATTTTCAGTTTGAGGTCTCTCAAACGGCATTTCTTGACATTTTTCAGCTCAACCTTGTTTAAAAAATACCCAGGAACCACTTTGTGCCCTGATCCTGCAACGTTTACCTTTCCAGATACATCCATAAAACCCAATAAAACCCTAAGATAAACTTTGAGTACTCATTTATTACGTCTTGGTGTTCCTCTGCGTGTTGAACTCCATGCCTGAGGATATGCATGGATGGATGGCTCTTTTGCAGTCACTTCCTTGACTGCTCTCTCCTGCCTCTGCATCAGGGGTGGAGGAGCACCACACAGAAACACTGTGAGTCAGAGACCCCATTTCTTTGCTCAGGTGTCACTCCTGCTGCCTTAAAGAATCTTATCCCTGGGTAGGTGTGGGCCTCACCACCTCCTCTGTGGATGTAGCAGGAAGCTGAAAGCTCATGACCTGAGGAAAACCAACAATGTTTGCAATGAGGGCCCAGAACATGACAGCTTGTCTCTGACCGATTAAGTATTTGAGGATTTGATGATTGGTATTTTTGATGAAGGTACGTAATGTCATAAAATTTCTAGGCAATACCTATTTTCCCCCACATATAATCTTGGTAAAATTGAATTCTGTGTTGACACCTGTCTCAACAAATCACATTGCCTGACTGGCTCAAGAGGGACAAATGTTGGCTCCCAGAGCCTTGGTGATGTCATTGGTGGCTTGAAACAAGGCAGCCTGGGATTTGTAAGAGGAGCTGCAGATGCCCTTCAGCCATGCAGCACTTCTGTGTTCTCTATGGCCAGCATAGGAAGGTAGTTGCCCTGGGTACACTGTCCGGCTCCCTGCATTTGCTGAACACCAGCAATTTTCATGCCAAAAGGCAGGATAAGAGGTTACTCCCCTACTTATTGCATGGCCAAGGTCATTACCCAAGTTAGAAGACCTGATTGAAAGACCAGGAACTT
The DNA here is from genome assembly GCA_013400115.1 of Rhinopomastus cyanomelas. Lineage (NCBI taxonomy): Eukaryota > Metazoa > Chordata > Aves > Bucerotiformes > Rhinopomastidae > Rhinopomastus > Rhinopomastus cyanomelas. The sequence continues at coordinate 31,379 of VXBP01003501.1, read as the reverse complement.
TCAGTGCAGGTTCCTCTGGCCATTCCTCAAAGCCGCTAGCTTGCAGGCTTGGAGAAACCCTTCAGTAGATCTTTTTCAGTTGGGTATTTTCTTCTGTTGACTTCTGTAGTCTGGAAGGGAAAACAATCAGGGCTGAAGAGCATCAACATCAAAACCCAGATAGTAACTACAATGAAGTATGTTGCTTCCATGCTCACATGTAAATGAAAAGCTAGGAAAGGCTTGTTTCACATCATGGTGGTGCTTTTGGTTGTGTCTAGCAAGTAGCTCAGAGCTTCACAGAAAGCTTTTGCTTCTGCAAAAGAGGATTTGAAGTGCTCCAAGAAATGCCCAGACTCCTGTACATTTTAGGACACAAAGGAAACTTCTCTTAATCTCACCTTGCGGAAATGACCATACAGCAGCAGGAACTGATACACTCAAGACCCATTTACTCTAATTTCCATGAGGAGTTACATAGCCTTACACAACCTTTTTGCAGAGGTGGATCCTCATGTCCAGCATGGCAAGGCTGAGTCTTCCCCCATGGCTTCCCTTCAAGTCCTTCCCAAGCTAATGTTGCTGCCCTGTGGGGACACCTCGTGGTTCAAGTAGCACCACTCTTTTGGGTGCTGGTGGCAAAACCTCTAAGATTTGCAGTTTTATCAAACCAAGTTATTTGTAAAAAAAAAAAAAGGATTCCTTCTTTCTGGGAAGACACATCTGCCTAACCGAGTTTGATTTTCCTACATGCATCACGAGGTACGATATAAGATGTTGCCCTTCTCTGCAGATTTTGTTTCATTTATAGACTTAGGTACTGATTGGACACCCAGACATCCAAATAGATAAAAAGCAACTATTTTTTTCATGGTTTACTTTGGTTCTTACATATTTACAACGCATAAAGCACTTAACTGAGTGCTTCTACAAGACCACCTCACCAAGGTGACCAGGTGGCCTCACAGCAAGAGTGCACCACCTAGGTGAGTCCTGGTTTGGCAGCAAGGATTTGGGGGTATGATAACTCTGGTGGTTTACATGCAGAAGATCTGAGTGCCAGACCCGCATATGTGATAAGTGATATGGAACCAGAGCCAGGACTGTGCGTGGGATGACTGTTGTAAGGTCTGGTGTAACCCAGAGTTAATCCCTGTGATAGGTTGCATGTGTGGATGAGTGTCAGGAGCTTTTGGTTTTGCTAGGAAATTCAGGCCGTTTGTTAACCTTTTGACACCCAGGATGGGAATTTGTGCCTGTGACATGTTAAACTGGAGTTGTGGAGTCTCCTTCGTTGGAGATGTTTAAAACCCATCTGGATATGTTCCTGTGTGACTGGATCTAGGATCCTGCTGTGGCAGGGGGATTGGGCTAGATGATCTTTCAAGGTTCTTTCTGATCGCTAATGTTCTGTGATTCTGCGATTCTGTGACTGAAAACCAACCAGACAGACAGTGCCATGATGTTAAAGAAAACAAAGCTCTGAGGGCAAGACCTTGGGAATCTGACTGAGAGCAGAGACGGGAGGCTGAGGAGGGAGGAGAAAGCTTTGAAAGAGCCATCCTGGTGTGCTGCTTTCCCAGAGGGCTGCAAATCAAAGAGGGTTTCCTCTAGGCAGGAGGTCTAGCAGCCAGCCAAGCTCCTCAAACAAAACTGATAACTGCACACAGGCAGGGGGTCCCTTGCTGGGGGAAGAGGCAAAGGCAATCCCAGTGAGTGACACTTAATGCACAATTTTCTATTTTCCCAGGCAGAGAAGCTGAACACAAGCAAAACACATTGAATTCTACCACTATTTGAAGGGAAATAGTCACTTCTCATTCATTGCAAGATACTACAGCTTAGAAAATTGGGGAAATGTTGCATGCTGCAGCAGTAGAAACATTCATTCAGACAACCACAAACCAGCTCCATCAAACAGGACTCACAGTGATAGTCTGGCTTGGATGCTGCCGAAAGTTGGAACTGCCAGAGGTAAGACAAAGGTTTGAGGTGCTCCACCATGCCCTCACAGAGCAGAGCTTGGTTGTTGTTCTTTCCTTCTGTCCAGGGTGGGTGATTCCCATCACCATCAGCCTCACAGAGCATGCTGGAATGACAGTGGAGATGTGCTTCCAGGGGTTTGGTTAGCATGGTTGTCGCATCTGAGATCAAACAGTTCCTCAGATTTTGCTGCGTCCTGCCTGAGGGCTAAACAGAAACTGAATTTATGAGTTTCTCCCATGTCCAGATTCACAGTAATGCAGTTAGATAGAGGGAGGGCTTACATGGAACCTGTGTTAATTATTTGTGTTAATTATTTCTCTATTTGTGCAATGTTGAACTGCCTGACAAAAAGCTCCTGTGGCTTTGCAGAGAGCAAAGGGAATGGCTCGTAACCCTCAAGCTGACTTCCCCCATCCTCTAGACATTTCCATTCAACAACATCAAGCCCAAAAGCTGCAGAGGTGGCCTCCGGCTCATCTCCATCTCCCTGCCAGAAAGCAGAGCTTCAAGGCAGCCTCTCACTGGTTCTCAGGAGCGGCAGATATTCATCATGGAGTCAGGTGCTCTGCTCCATGGACTTCAACATCAGTACTACCACAAGTCCACACTACAGAGAGGTTACCAAACTGCATCTGGTTTTCTTGTGATATGGACTTTCACAATGAAGAGCATTGCTTGTCTTTTAAAAGCCCACAGAAGGAGCAGAGCCACGCTGTACTTAGCTCCTCCAGTTACAATAAGAGAAATTAAGAGATGAAGATCACTTGTTTTGTGGTTTGCTTATTGACTACATGGTAGCTGAGCTTTCTCTTGCACAACTTACCTTTAATGCCAATGTCACCTGATGAACATCTACCACCTTCTCCATAGTGCTTGGAAAGAACTGACCATGTGACCAGCCGGGGGTTTCAGCTCAGTTTGCAAAGACCATCTAAAGGAAGCTGAGGGGCAAAGAAGCTCTTGGCCACTTATTTCCTGCAGAACCAGCAGCAGAGTTCATTTCCTGAATTTATAACTCTATCTGAAGTGCTGTTCCTGTTTGGCAATGGAAGAGAGGGACAGTGGCACAGGTAGTGCCAAGTGCCTACTAATGTGTATCTGGAACTTCGTGTCCTTGTCAAGGATAAGCCACCTTTCAAGTAGATGTGTCTCCCTTGGCTGGAAGTAGATGTCCCCTCCAGTGGAGAAAAGGGTTAGTCAATAGCTTCGCTTTCTTGACCAAGAATCTCCTGTCCCTCCAGCCTTGTAACATCAGAACTGGAAGATCAGTCTGTTTTCTCTTGGTCAAGCATCGACCTTTTCCAGGCTCACAAGTTGAGGGGGTAAAAAAACCCCAAACCCTCCCAGTGTGACTCCCTCTCTACTAGCTCCATCTGGAGGCGCCAGTAAAACTTGCATTGTAGAATTACTTTTATATATTACTCTATTTAACACTGTCTTGGCATTGAGAACCACCAACTACTGAGGAAAAGGGGTAGGAAAAGGGGAAAGAGCAGGACATGAAGCTTCGCCAAGGTTTCCTTTTCTCCAAGATTTTCCTGCATAGGAACAACCTGCACAAAGCCCTGCAACTCTCAGAGTTGTTTCCCACTCTTTGCTCCCTCTTTGCCATGTCAGGAAGCTGCAATTGCTTCTCCACCAGCAAACGTCTCAGTTAAAACTACCCTGGCACCAGAATACCATTTGCAGGCTTAAGATGCATTGTAAATTTTGGCCAGTGACAGTCCAGGGAGAGCAATACAAGGAGAAACAGGAAGTGACCCAAAAGCTGGATACTACCATCCAACCAGAGCAGCACCAGAGTGATAGTCAACATACCCAGGGTGCTCTGAAGTCAGATATCATCTTGCCTGCTGTCCATGCAGCATGAAGTCAGGATGTTGCCCAATCTGTTTTTCCTTCCTCTGATAACAAACCCACTCTGGAAGTTCTTGTCAAATCACGCTGCTGCTTTTGAACTTGGAGTCTGTGAACAGCCAGGCAGCGACAAGTCTCTCAGTTTAAACAATTTTAGTAAACAATTTGCCCTTTTTTGGTCATGAGGTGCATGAAAGGACTGATCAATGGCAGAATTTGGATGCTGACATATCCAATCCTAATCTTTCCATCCTACCTTCTTTATATTTCCCTGTAACATCATTTCATAGAGCTTTTCCCAAGATCATACAATAGTTTGGTTGGAAGGGGCGGTAAAGCTCATCCACTTCCCTAGCCATGGGCAAGGACACCTCTTGCTGGATAAGGTTGTCAAGAAACCCCGCTAACCTGGTCTTGAATGCTTCCAAGGAAGTGGCATCCATAGCCAACCTGGGCAACCTGTGCCAGTGCCTCAGCACCCTCACAGGAAGGGATTATGATGTGGTCAAGATGACTGCGAAGTCCTGACGGAGACCTCACTGAAAGGAGAGTGAAGAGAGGTTGGTGTCTTCTTGTAAGTCATGAGCAATAGGACAGGAGGAAATGTCTTCAGTTTGGCCCAGGGGAAGTTTAGGTTGGATATGAGGAAAAACTTCTTCACGGAAGGAGTCATCAGGCCTTGAAACAGGCTGTTCAGGGAGGGAGCTGAATTGCCATCCTTGGACATGTTTCAAAGTCATGGAGATCTGGAGCTTAGTGACATGGTATAGTGGTGGCCTTGGGACAGTTGGGGTAATGGTTGATCTTTATGAGCTTGAAGTTCTTTTCCAGCCTAAATGATTCCACTGATTCTTCATGCAGTGTATTTATTTCATCAGGAGCCAAACTAATGCTCAGAGTCTCAAGTACATGTTGGCATGGGTTAGTTTTTAACTCACTTAAGCACAAATCACTGCTTGGTGTATGACAGTTTCTTGAGAGGAAGTAGACAAAGAAAGTAGAGAAAAGGTTTCTGTGCAAACCATTGGTATGATTTAGATACAGCATTGAGTAAAAGAAAGCATCCATGCAATTTCAATTTTAGTAATAAATTAATACCACAATTAAAGGTTCTCTAAAACCAGAACAATAGGCTTACTTCTGGCTAAACTGAAGACTGCATTTATCTATTAATTTCTCTATTTACCTGCAAGTGATGGGGTTTTTTTATGCAGCTGACTGCTTGGCCTCTCCTCTGGCACAATGACATCTATCCTGCTCCTCTGCAGAGACAGTTGGGATCTAAAAAAACCTCAAAAAACTAGAATAATTGGTATTTGAAAACAAAATATCTGCACTTTCAATGTTCCTCTTTCATTACTACTGAGCTGTAGTTATCCTCTAGCATTTGCTACTTGGAATTCAAAGTACACAAGAAACAGGGGGAAAAAGGAAATAATTCTAAAACTCTTCCAGGACTTTAGTTTTGCACATCTGGAGCCTTGAAAACCACTGAATTTGTTTTACTTGCCAGAGAAGTTGTCCTGCTTTCCCTTGCGTAGAGGGAGTTTCAAATCCTATTGACTTGATCTTATAAATACACCCAGGGTACAAATCTCTATGGCGAGCATCAGCATGGTGTTTAGATTAATTTCTCAGGGCTCAAGTTTCCAGCTTCATCCACAGTCACTAGAAAAGAAATATCAGAACAACGATGCAAGAAACTCAAAATCAATTTTTGTTTATTTGGAGAAAAGCTTTATCTCCTCTCTCATAAGAATTCTGCTGCGGATGAAAACGTGTCAAGAAAGCGCAAAGGATATCAGCTTCCTGCACAGTTTCCACACACTGAACACGTGCTCCTTACTAACCTGAGTAACTGACGATATGCACTTTGAACTGCTTAGGATTTGCAGCTGATGTCAATATATTCAGTGGCTTTCAAACATGTTCAGTGCAAACCCCTGCTGACCGTGCTGACTTGCATCTGGTTGCTCAAGGCCAGGTCCAAGGTCAGAGCTCCCATAACCTCTGGTTTCTTCAGTGTTTGATGCTCCTCAGTTCTAAAGCTTTTACATTGCCTCTTCACTTTCCACTACACACCACTAAGCCTGGAACTGCTGCCTCTGCACCCTCCCATTAAGTTGTTATTGATAAGATTATCTTCTGAGGATTTCCCTGTCCAGGATGAAGAAACCCAGGTCTCTCAGCCTCATCTAGTAGACCACATCCTCCAGCCCATGAACACTCAAAATAAATTAAATCACACAATAAAAACACTCCAGTGAAGAGCAAAGGATTCAATACTGCAAGAGTTTGTACTAGCAAAGTTCAAGTGCCCTCTTGTACTGAAAGAGAGTCTGAAGGGCAGAAGTAAAGTAGATGGATATTCTGTGCTTTCATAGCCATATTTTCACATCACCTACCATAAAAACTGGAGGGAGTAGAACAAAAAGCAGTTCAGAAATGTGAATATAAAAAATATCCACCACTTGCTTGTTCAAGAGTTTAAGTAGTGGCATAGTAAAATACGTGGTCATGAGAAGGTGAGAAATTTCCCCTTGGAATGCTTCGCAGAAGTCTGGAAGAAATACAGACTGTGGTTAAAGCTCATAAAGGAAGAGGAAAGTAGATTCAAGTGTTGAGTTAAATACATAATGAGACAGCCTGTCAAGTACTGAGATCATTTATGCTCTTATACACCAAGTGATAGAAGCATCATCACACAAGAAGCAAAGTCATCTCCTGGAGGAGGCTGCTTTAATATAAACATCAGATAACCCCAAAGAACCAGATTTAGGTAGTTGTTTTTTAAGAGCTTCCCTGCACTGTCATATTTCTGTACATAAGGCACAAATCATACTTCACACTAGCAGGATTTATCACATTTATAGGTTTTGGAAACAGGTGTGTCCTCTTCATTTAGCATTTAGCCTTTTTACACTGAGTAACAGCTGCAGTGCACACTATCTCCTGTAATATTCATTGTGAAACACATTGTTTTAAAATAAGCTGCGGCATGGTAATTACAAGAATTAATTCCTTTGGTCCCCCGAGTTCAGAGTGAAATGAGATTTTACTTTGTAAGTAAAGAAGGCAGTCACCACATTGGCAGCTTTCCTTACCTCCCTAGTTCCTTGCTAAAGTTCCCAAACTGTTGTAAAAAGACACGATATATGAAATTTCCTTTTCTCCATGGTTGAACTACAAGGGGTTTAGAGGACTGAAAAAACAGTGTATGTATTTCTTGTCTACTCCTACAACTGCAAGAACACATTAAATCCTTGCAACAGCTGCTTCATAACCATTCAAGGCTTTCACTTACCATGCCCCATCTGCAGCTGACAAGCCCACTTTGAGATGCTTGTTTTACCTTTCAACTCTTCACGTTTAACAAGACTTTGCTATATTACTGTCACTGTACTTAAAGCTCTGTTCTGAGAGCAGGTTTAAAGACAAGCTTATCTCTGCTGCTTTATTTTATATTCTGGTTGATAAATACATCAATTTAATGGGGGAATTCAGCCTTTCAGTCTCCTTTGAATTTAGTTTAAGAGTTCTTAATGTTGGAATGGAGCAGACAAAGTATGAGAAAGATCCTGTTATGAGAGTTTGCAAACAGGGCAGGAAAAGCTTAAGGTGCTCAGAAAACAAACAGAACAGGTAGCAGACCAGAGAAATTCCCAAAACAAACCTAGTCTAAATTCCTTAAGTCTACATAACATGGGTTACTACAGTAGGAATGAACAAAGCAGGAGTGTAGGACGAGTTACAGCAACATTCACCTGTTTGTTTGCAGAGGAATAATTACAGAACAAGGTACTTGTAGCTTCCTGAAATGTTTGTAGGTTGCACTAGGGAGACTGTCAAGCAGGTCTATTAACCTTGCTTGGTCTTAACCAAGAGAGTCCTTGTCTCCTGGGACAAAAGGTTTTGAAACTACAATCAGATTACTGCTGAGCTACAGCACCAACACAGCTTTTGAACTGCAGGGCCAGAGTACAAATCTGGCTCTAGGCTTTTGTGTCTGATGTCACCGTAAAGCAATTCTGCCTGGGAAAGACAAATGGGAGTGCTAGTCATCAATAAAGCTTCTTAAAATCAGCTTCCCTCGGTTTCCTAAAATAGGCCTTCAGGGTGGGTGTTTTTCCATGTTGTACTATTAAATCCTGCCTGTTACGTTACTAAAACATGCAAATGAAGTGTAACAGACTACACTTAGTCATTATTTGAGGAAGCATCTTTTAATATTTCTATTGACAAACATTGCAAGCATAACCAGAGTGAACAGTACATACTTGGGAGTCCACCTAGCGCTAGACTCAAATCAATGGACTACTGCTTCAAAGAGAACTATCAGCATTCTAATTTCATTCTCAGTTGACTGATAGGATGCTGAAGAGATCACAGACTAGGATGTGTTCCAGTTGTGCCACATTCTAATTAAAACTCAAAATTGTGCGTTAGTAGCCATGGCAAACAACTATTCGGTACCATACATAGAAAGCTACTAGTATTGAACACAGTTTGGTCAAGAAACTAGTTTTACTTCTTTAATAAGTTTTTTGCTAACAACTCAAGAGGCACAACAGTACTGTAAGCATATGAACTTGGAAATTCACAATTGCCACAGACAGTTGACTTCAATACAGTAATAGTGTTTGGTAGCACACTTAGAGACGACTTTTCATTTCTTCCACTCTTAAGTGACTTTGTGTTTCCTCAAAACCTAGTCATGCACTGGAGAGGAATTCCACAGCAGTCTCCTTCTCTTCAGTTAACTCCTTGGCAGTCAGATCCATCTTCTCACGAGAAAAATCATTAATGGGAAGACCCTCAACAAACTTCCAGCTCTTGTCCTGTTTGGGAACAAACAGAAAGCCTCTCTTGTATAAGAACAAGCTTCACTCAGGCTGCATGAAGGAGACTTTGCAGCATAAGAAACAAAGTTTCTGGCTTTAAAAAACACAACAGGCAGAAGTTAATTTTGTTTTCAGACTAAGACTGCAACCAGCACCAGCAACTTGTTATACACTTATTTGTTACATTCTACTTTCTATTAGCAGGTATTTGACAACTCCAGAAAGGTGGATAATGGTCCCATGGGTGAAAGAATGCAAAAACCCCCATGTCCCAGCAACTGCACTCCCATACTCAAAGCACCACTAACTATCTCATACAATAGCTTAGTTAGATCTTGTGGAAGACACTAAGTATAGTCCAGTTACCTTGATGACAACTGGGAATGAATACAGCAAGTCTTCAGGAACACCATAAGAGTTGCCATCAGAAATTACTCCCATGGAAACAAACTCTCCCTGAAAATAGAAAGGACATACTTTAAATTCTTCCCCCTCTGAACACACATAGGCAGTTGAAGTCAAAAGACATCATCACACAATCAAAGCATTGGGCAAACAATCACTTATTCAACAGCAACATCTTACCGCTGGAGTGCCAAACCAGATGTCCCTCACATGATCACAGATAGCTTTGGCAGCCGACATCGCACTGGACAGCTTCCTAGCCTTAATAACGGCTGCTCCACGTTGCTGAACAGTCTACAATTAAGAAAAAAACCGCAAAGCTAAATTGTAAAGAAGCAAAACCTTGGCTTGCATTAAACATTGTTCACAATGCCGTAAGGAAATACTGCCTTACAAACATTATTTAATGCCATCAATCAATATATGGTTCTATCACTAAACTAATATGGTGCACAAATCAGAAATACAGTCTAAAAGAGTTCTGTGAAGACTAGAACATACACTGGAGTATTTCAGAGCTTGGATCATTTCTTAGTGGGTTGCTAGCTGTGAAGCAAGTACTAAAGTGCTTCCACAGCAATTAGATGTTTCAAGCTTTTACCACCAAGAGACTTCCTCTACAGCAACAGTAACAGATGTCTCAGAGCAACACTGGGAATTCAGGTTTTAATGCGAAATGCCAAAGTAAAACTACTTGCAGGCCTCAAGCCTACATTTAATGCAGAAAGTTAATTCCTGAAGACAGCTAAGCCTACCTCCTTATATACAAGTTTACATTTAGAAATTTGGTACTGAAGAATTGCACTTCCTGAAATTAGAAAGGCTTCTTAAACCTTATAGACTGGGATCTGGTTGGCAAAACATAACAGGAATTATGAAATCTTTCAGCACAGCGCAGCATTACAATGAACCTAGAAGGCCAGACCATCATCAGTGTCAATGATGCTGGTATATCAGATTAATTGCATCTGATCTATAAAAAAATTCTTGACATTTTAGTGCTCCGACTGGATTTGCCAGTAGTATTTACATAGGTTTTCACAATGCCTTAAATTTTTCAAGAGCAAGTAACTGGTAGAGACAAGCTATCCGAAGATGACTTATTCTAGGTAGACACAAGAGCTGTTTCACCAAGTCAAGTTACAGAATTTACAATTTCATGTGAGGCGAGGAGAAAGTAGCACAGAATAAACATTTAAAAAAAACCAAACCAAACAAGATCTTACCAGGATAAAGTCTCCCTTCAGCCAGCTGTCATCTTTAATAGCTTCATAAACTCCAACCTCCTTTCCTTTCACATTTACCTTTGCATGGTTAACATCTGGATATTGAGTGGAAGAGTGGTTGCCCCAGATGATGACATTCTTCACATCATTGGCAGTCACACCAAGTTTCAGAGCAATCTAATCAGAAATTAAACATGCCCATTGTATTAACTGCAGGTTTTCAATTCACAGGCTTCTCTGAGAGCAACTGTTCTGTTTGCACTTTGCAGAGACAACATTCTGCTTTCAACTGGCTCTTTTTTTACCTGAGACTTGGCTCTGTTGTGATCCAAACGAGTTAAGCAGCTGAAGTTTTCCTTTGGTATTGATGGGGCTGACTTTGATGCAATCAGGCAGTTGGTATTTGCTGGATTCCCAACTACCACAACCTAAAAACAGAAAAGGGGTGGAGGAATGTGGAAAGACGAAGAAGCAATTTCTGCAAAAAACCTCCCTCTAGTGAAATATATGGCCATGCCTTCATAAAAGGTAACAAAAAAACCAATCACGTTTCTAAATCTTTTGGTTATCTTCAAGATTGTTTCACACGTGCACTGTTCATAGTCACCAAGTCTTTTACAACTGCATAGAAAAACATTTTCTATCACGGTATTTTCTTCATAATTTGACACTCAAGTGTGAAAGAACGAGACGTCTAGGGAGATCTGCACACTGACCCACAGTCTGCTCTCAAATCTAATACTCCTAGCTACAGGGAACGGAAGATACAGACACACCCCACTCAATCTGCAGTGAATTCACCATCTCCTAAAAGTTTTCTAGACTAGCTGCCACTGCTTCATGTAATTGCTTTATAATTAAGAAAGCCAGAATAGTTACTTATCTGCATGTTAATAGGCATGTTAGAAGAAAAATATTGCCCAAATTTAGTTTAATACTAGGGAAACTGAACTTTATTAATCCTTCTTCTACTCATGTGCTTCAAATGATTAACGTTGAGCTCCACACAGTCTCAACCACGCAAGCTAATCTGCAAACCTCCCTTTGTATTTCCCCTTTTGAAAGGGAGTTCAGTAAGTTTTCCATTACTCTGCACTAGTTATATTGATAGTTCTTACTCCAACTGTATAAAGCAGCAAACAAGTCTTCAGAAGTAGTGCAAAGTTCATCAGCAGAGGATGTCAATATTAAAAAGTCAGTTACAAAGCGCAGTCAGAGTCTGGGTCTGAGATTAAGAGCAGTAGGAGAGAAGCCACATGATCCCATTAACTGTGCTGAAGGAATCAGAGAGAACAATTAAAAGCTTCCAATGCTCCGAAGACCAAGATGCAAACAACCTAAATAAAGCCTTTTTTGTGCAGCTGTAATTCCATATTAATACTGAAATTGAGGGTCATTACGTTAAAGCCACAGATGGCTATGGAGTAGGCAGCTGCATGTAGATAATTTAGTTGTCCCACAGAATAGAGATAACAAGCAAAAAAGCTGCTTTTTTTAAACTTTTTTTGTAGCATTGGGGGTAACCACCTCAGTATGTATGGAATACAGCAACACAATGAAAAACATACCTTTTTCACCAAAAGAGCTAAGGACTGAATAATTTACCTATTTAAAGTACTGTGTCTCATCTAACCTTGAGTGTGGTCTAATTTCCAGGGCTTCAGGAATGCCTGCACTGAATAAGCTCAAGCTTGCATCATTCCACAACATATTTATCTCTCTATGGAATGTAAAAGCATTAACTTTTAATTTATTTTTTTTTCATATTTCCACATTCACCTTAACAGTCTTTTTGGCATACTTGTCCAAGGCAGCACCCTGCGACTTGAAAATTTTCACATTTGCTTTGAGTAAATCCTTTCTCTCCATGCCCTCTCGCCTTGGCATGGAGCCTACCAGAATTGCTATGTCAAGGTCTTTGAACGCAACTTCCTCCTTGTCTGTTGGAATAACCTCTGAGGAGCAAAAAAAAAAAGAGGAAACAAAAAAGAACCTTAAGATAAATATTCATGGCAAAGAATTAATGGCAATATTCTTTGGTTCATAAACAGCATATACCTGATGTGACAACACCACTACCTTCCCTTTCCAAAAATACAAGTAGAGGCATTTGGCCCCAACACCACAGATTAAATAACTATAAGTGATATATACAGATCTTTATAGCTTTATATCTAAATTCTGACAATACAAGAGAAATTGATGTAAAAAGATATCTTGTATGTGTCTTTCACCACTTTTACAAAAAGCTTTCAGTTGTGACTACCAACACTCACAGTTCTCCTCTCACTTTAAAAACTGAAAGTTTGATTTGTACAAGAACTGGTAGCTACGCTTTTTTGGTTTTAAGTAGTGTAATAATTACAGAAGCATCTACTAGCTCCCTTTCTTCAACTTATTTGAACTATCAGAAGTTGTTTACACAGCTTGAGCAATTTTTCAATTTGTGTCTCTGTGCAGATTTTCAAAGACTAAATTTTCTTAGTTACGTAAAAGTATATAAGTCTATCTAAAGGTTTAGTGTTATTTTACCGCTAGGCCAGACCACACAGCAGAAATGCCTTGTATCTGAAAATTTGTTGTACACAATGACAACCCAGGATTAGATTATATAAAACTAAATCTGAGATTTATCTGCATAAAAGCAAAAGTCATTTGATTATATCCTTCACAGCTTACAGATCAAGTTAATTTAATACATCTTCCATAAAATACAAAATCAAGAAAGGATAATCTAATATTTTCTTTGGCTTAACTTCTTGCCAGCTGTGGAACTCATAAATGCAATAGCTGTACTAGAGCATCTGGTAGGTATAAGAAAGATTGCTTTTGGGCACCTCTCAGTAGCGGCAGAGCACAGTCCTGCAGCTCCATCACTACACCTTCTAGTACAGTCATCATGGGGGTGATATCCAGCAACACAAGAATGAGAGGCTGTAAAAAAAGAAATTATTTACTGCAGGTTGCACACCATTTGTTGTTGTGTTATCTGCTACAAACTGCTATCTCATGTGATACTTCAAATCCATTTACAGAAAACTGAGAAATTTCAGCACTAAGAACCCAAAGCTTGAAAAACAGAGCAGGTGCTCATTTTCACCACTTCAAGAAATGACTCGTGTATGGGTAAACCATCAAATGACTACAAGAAAACAGCTTATTCATTACTGCCCAGCAGAGACAAGTCAGTATTCAGCGTAAGAGTTACCTGATCTTTGCCAAAGACATCTCCCTTGGCAATGCTGTAGAGAAGCGAGTAAGCAATCTGCCCTGCAGCTCCAGTCACCAGGACTCTGACAGGTTCACCCTACAAGAAAATAGAATCATATTATGACTTAGGTTGGAAGGGATCTCAGAGACCATCTAGTCCCAATCCCCTGCCATGAGCAGGGACACCTCACCAGACCAGGCTGCCCAGAAACACATCCAACCTGACCTTTGAACACTCACAGGGCTGGAGCAGCTACCACCTCCCTGGGCAGCCTGTTCCAGTGACTCACCACCCCTTACAGAAAGGGATTTCTTCCTCAGACCCAACATAAGTCTCCTCCCTCTTTAGCCTGAAACCATCCCATTGTCCTATCACTACTGTCCCTTGTAAAAAGTCTTTCTCCAGCTTTCCCATTGCCCCTTCAGGTACTGGAAGGCTGCTATAAGGTCCCCCCTGGAGTTTTGTCTTCTCTGGGTTGAACAGCCCCAATTCCCTCAGCCTGTCCTCACTGGAGAGGTGCTCCAGCCATAGATACCCAGATGTTCACACTATCTAAGAGCACTAATCTGAACAGTTATTACTAATAGGAACAGAAATTAAACTATGATTACTTAACCTGGACACAAAGCACATGCATGTGGATCGGGCCCAGCTCCTGGGGTCATACATCTGTTCTGCAAAAACCACCAGCAGTTTCTACACTTGCTTTTACAGAAAATAGACTGTACTTGCAAAAACAGACTTAAAAATAACTTCTGGAAAAGCTTCTAGAATGCTAGGAATGCCAGCCTATTTGAGAGACTATTTAACTATGCTGCCTGTTAAACATAAGGTGCTGTAACATAAACCTGACTCATTAGATTACCCATTTGTATTCTAAATTTGTACTACAGACATTTAAAAAGCTGCAACATTTCACCAGGTTCCAGATTCTTTCAGTTTTGAGGGTTGTTTCCATTAAGTATTTTGAATATTTACTTGTCTATTTAATTAATCAGAACCAGAACTTGGGGAACTCTCAAGGTTATTTAATATTTAAAAGGGAAATCATGCCAAAGGAAACTCAATCTGCTGTTTTCTAAGTGTGGGTTTTGTCTCTCCCTTCTCCCCTAGAGGCAACTGTGCCTCTAGGCACAGAACAGACTCTGGAATCCCAAGCCCAGGCTTTTCAAATAATTCAAAGAATTCTAATTATAGACTAAAATCTTCTACATTCGATCACATCTGAAGTGATTTTGGATCCTATGTTTTAGTAGGATTTTGAAACGCTGAATTAGGGTCCAGGAAACATTCCTGAAGCACAGAGCTTACAACCTCTAGAATGAGGCTTAGTATTCTGTACATTTTTTGGATACATGGAGGATACAGGGTGATCAGGCAGCAGCCTGGAGTATCACACGGCAAGGAGTGTTACAAAAATAATGCTGCTCAACACCTCTCAGTAGTGGAAGATGACAGAACAATGCACAAGGGCTACAAATTCTTGATGAGGGTGCTACTGCTGCACCAGAACAGAGTACCTGGCATGCAGGCTGTCAGGCTGGACGAACTTCATCCTTGATGTCTTTCAAAACCCAGAAGAGAGAATGCAGATGATCCAATTGGCAAATGCCTTGTGATGAGGCTGGACTGGACAACCTCCAGACTCAGAGTAAAAAAAAAGGTGAAACAAGCTGACCTCTAGAGATCCTTTCCAACCAGCATTCCTGCCATTGATATTTATAGGAAAACCATTTTGGGATGTGAGCGTTATTCTGTCAGGAGAAGCGACCAGCTGAGCACAGATGCACCAGGCCAGCATTAGATAACAATACAAATGACGCCACCTACCATGTACTAGACAAAAATGAGCTCACAAATTCAGACCTCAACATGATTTCGCCTTCATTAGAGAAACAATTCATTATATATTTGGGTAACTGGCTACTGCTGATGGTCTTTAACTGCATTCTTTTCTTTTCAACCTGTCACCAGAACTCAGTATGGATGGGAAAGAAAAGCAGACCACCGATTCTTGCTGGTTTAACTCTCAAAACTAGTTTGGCTACACTTGTTTTCAGTAAGGAAATTATACCCTGCAGAAGTACCATAATGTCTGAATGATGATGGGCAGCATGGCCTGGGATTTTAAAGCCAACTTTTCAGTGTGTTTTTAAAAAAGAACCTACATTTTATTTCAGTAAATGGAACAACTAATGCTCTTTCAAGGCAGTTAATCATATTAGCTTGGGAATAAGTACTGGAAAATTACTATGCTGTGAAACTTTGGCCTGGCAATACCTCCTGTAAGCAGCGTATCAGAAGTGATTCCATGCTGTTGCAGAATTTGCACAGACAGTGAGAATACATTTTTAATTTAACTTATGTGGTGTCTGAAATAGTGTGAATTGATTTCTAAATTTCTAGTGAATGGAATCAAGACTTTAAGGACTCAGGACCTCTCTACTTTGCAACCTTGTGAGCCAACTTAAAATAGCGTCTCAAAAAAGGAGAAAGCAAATTAGATTTACATTTTCCTTACTGTATAGGCTTTCCAGGCTAACCTCATTTCATTATAAAAAAATTACAATCTATCCACAAGCATTATGGTAGTAACAGAAGGGAAGAGGTAGGACTTTTCAAAAAATGAGTCAGACTTAATGTTTAACCTTGCTAAAAAAACTTATGTCCTTCAGTCAGGACTCAGCTTCACCCTTTCAAAAAAATTATGTTTACTTACCACCATCCTTCCTGTTTCCTACCAATTTTGCACTGGAGAAGGGAGGAAAAAAAATCTAAAAAAGGCAAGCAGCACTGCCTGTTTGTTTTCTCTAAGCCTTCAGTACATCAGATTTACAAGCTTTCCCCTTATCCCTGCATCAATTGTGAGCAATTAGTATAAATAAATAGGCATGTTTTAATCTTGATTCCAGAAGCTGGATTAACAAAAACATTCTGCTTTTACAAGAATATAGTTACGCCTCCCCAGAAAATGTATGTCCCCTATAAGATTTGGTATAATTGAGCATATGAGGCTGCTCTTGAAGATGCAGAATTTAGAGAAGCGTGCAGCTCCCTAATGGGAGTTGTAGAGTCCACATGTACATTCAGCACTTTATTGCGTGACCTGGCTCCCATACTGTCTTTGAAAAGAAAACTTTCACACCATGCTAACTACTGAGGTGACCTTTACTCACCAAGTTATCAAGGAACCTAAGAATAAATTAAACCAAACCTAACAACAGTTTCAAAGCCTTTCTCACTTCACGTACATCACAGGATTATTCAGAAAGTTTTAAGAAAGAGAAACAGGAGTAAAGATAATCCAAAACAAAACTAAGAAGGGAGTGGTGTAGCATGCTCAGTTACCCTTTGAATGATAATTCAGCAAACATGTAAGATTCCTGCACCGTATCCCTAATTTATCACAGATAAAGTTTCCAATATAAAATGAGGAAACACCTCCCCCCACCTCTGACACCAACACAGAGGTGCTAAACTACCTCTGTGATTATTGCTAGTATCAGCAGATGTAAAGTATCAGTGTTATACATGAAAATAGCACTACAATGCAAATTTGATTTAGGAGGTGACAAAGGTAAGAACAGTAATATGAAATAACTCACAATCTATTGAATGTAAAAAAAAAAAAATCAATGTCTTGTCTACACAAGTGATGGACTTTGCATTGCAGATTAGTTATAAAAATAGCTCTACAAACATAATTGTTGATAAACTGTAAAATATCATCAACCAGACACTTCTGAACATTGAAGCAAATTAAGCTATCCCATCTTGCTTGACAAGTTTATTATTTCAAGCACTAAACTGCATCTCCTCAAAAATCTAGAGCCCATTCTGTTCTTCCCTCTTTTAGGCAGGTTGTAGTGACAAGAAAGGTATTTGAAGAAGAGGTAGAAAATCTTAGCAAGACAGCTGTGCACTTTAGTAACTCCAGCAGCCCCATGGCTCACAGACTGAATTCCAAAGGAATTCTTTCCTTCAGAAGTGACCTTGAGACAGGTGCCCTTAACAACTTCTGCCATTTTATTTGGCCAACTGCAGTCACATCAACAGACAAAACCATTGTTTCAGAAGTTTAAAACTTTTGGCTAACACCATAATTAGAATAGTGCAAGATTAAAAATCTGTGATATGCTAAAAAATTCTGGGCATCAAAGCTTCAAAGAGAAATTCTGGAGAAGATCAAATTCCTGCAGCCAACATTCTGAAAGCTCAAATACAAACAAAAACCTACTGCCTTGTAGTCACCCCCGAGAGTCCATATTTTGATTACAAATGAAGAAATTATGATAAATCAGGTTCTCTGATTCCAGTACTTTTTTGGCATGTAGCTGAAATAATGTATTTCAGAGCATCTTTTCAAGAGCAAAATACCATAAGAAAGGGTTTGAATAACAGTTAAAGCATGTAAAAAATATGGGGATTTTCCATGATTATAAAGGAAAGCAAGGTCACTGCAGTGGTTGGTGGTGAAGGGTCAGAACAACCCTTGTGAGGAGCAAGTGAGGGAGCTGAGGCTGCTTCATCTGAAGAAAAGAAGCCCAAGGGAGATCTTCTCACTGTCTATAACTACCTGAAAGGAGGGTGTAAACAGTTAAGGGCTGTTCTCTACTCACAACCAGTAAGTAACAGGATGAGAGGAAATGCTCTCAAGTTGTACCAGGGTAAGTTTAGGATGGACATGAGAAAAGACTTCTTCCTGGAAGGATTCATCAGGCCTTGGAAGAGGCTGCTCAGGGAGGTGGTTGAACTGCCATCCCCGGATGTGTTTCAAAGTCATGTAGATCTGTCACTGAGGGACAGGGCAGTGGCCTGGGGAACGATGGGTTAATAGTTGGACTCGGTTATCTTAAACGTCTTTTCCAACTAAACGATTCTGTGACTCTCTGATGTATAAATGTCACAGGAAAGCAAAGTGCTCCAGTTCACTTGCATTACGTTTGGACACGACTTAAAGGACTCTTCGACCACCTAGTGAACTTACATGAGCAGCTGGAATTCTGACAGCAAGCAGGGACAAAGCAAGAGAAGAAAACCCCAGCATTTCCCCTTGAGCCAATGCATTGCTGCAGCCCGAGCCTTTCCCACCAGGTGAAACCCAGGCGCATCCACCCCCAAGGCCGCCTGTATTCCAAGACCCCAGGGCTCTGTGAGGTGCCGGCTGTCAGGAAAAGCCGCCATTAACTCCCACATGGACCACACCGAAGGTCACCGCGGCCTCTGCGAGGCGTGAGGGGAGCCCAGAGACTCCGCTGCGGCCGGCAAATCCCAGAACCCTTTTAGACGCCCACTCCTCCTCAGGCCTCGGTGTAGGGGGAACCGGCACCATTTTGCCGCCACCCCCATCACCTGACAGTACCCCCCACCCTAACCCTGCCCGTCGGTACCGACCATGGCTGTAGTTAGTGGTGAATCCGGCAGCCTCGGGGTCACCTCTACGGTGCGACTGAAGCGACAGCGGACGGCGCAGCGCTAAAGGTACCGCGAGCGGAGCGCGGCGCCGCCTGGGAACTGTAGTCACGTCTCCGGCGCACCGCGTAGCTAACATCTGGGAAGGAACTACAATACCCGGCGTGCCCCGCGGCACCGCGCCTCGCCCCTGGCTATCATTCTCTCCCCGCGGTAGCGGTGACCCGCACAGCCTCACTCATTGACGAGCGGCGCTGCGCCGTCACAGCCGCTAAGGGGCGGTAAACGGTGCCAGCCTTGGCGCATGCGCACAGGTGAGGGAAGGCGGTGCTGCGGAAAGCGCGGGGTCTTCGGTGTCCGCATGCGCGTGGCGTTTGGCGCCTTCACCTCCAGGGTGGCAGGCAGGTGCATGCGCAGACGGTGGCGCTTCTGTGGTTGCTAGGCGACAGGGCCGGAGGGAGCGGCGCGGGCGGGCGGGTGAGACCCTTGTATTGGCGACGGGTTGTGCGTCGTACCCTTCCACGCCTCTCTTTTCTCGGAGCGCTCGGTGGGTTCGGGTCGTTACTTTTCCCGGAGGTGGGAATACAAATGGGGCCGGACCGGGCAGAGGAGGGCTGTACCCGGGCGATACCAGTAGGCCCGCCCCGCCGGTGAGGGAGGCGGGCGGGCGGACGCAGGCAGAATGCTTTACCTTAGGCGTAGTTTGGGTGCGGTGAAGGCCGGTAGAGTTTCGTCCTCCGCTCGCTGCCGCCTCTCCTCAGCCCCGGACACCTCTCATCCGCTTTCCCTTCAGGAGAAGGTTCTGTCGGGACTTGCCCTGTGCGCTTTGCTCTTAGTCTTTCCTTGACTTGCTAGGGTGGAGGACCAAAATCTCCCCTGAGCTGTTGTGCTATTAAACTCCAGTTCTAAGTATGAGTCTTGCTTAGTCACTGTGCACTTCAGAAGTAACAAATTACCTTCCACTTCCAGTGTCTGAAGGGGACCTGGAAGATGATGGAGTTTTAAAGGGGCTTGTAGTGATAGGACACGGGAGATTTAAATTAGCTCTTAGAAAAAATTCCTCCCTGTGAGGGTGCTGAGGCACTGGAACAGGTTGCCCAGGGAGACTGTGGCTGCTCTATCCTTGCAAGTGTTCTGGGCCGGGTTGGATGTGGCTCTGGGCAACCCTGGTATGGTGAGAGGTGTCTCTGCCCATGGCAGGGAGTTAGGACTAGGTCATCTCTGAGGTTTTTCTGTACGATTGCTTTTAAATCTTCCTCTCATCCTTATGGTTGATTGTTTTTATTGTTGTCTTTTTCTGACAACCCAAACACCATATACACTTAGGCAATGTCTTCACTTCTCAGATAAGTTACGCCTTCATGACAGTGGGTGTGAAATATTTAAGCTTGTCCTGTGTTTTCCTTTTAGGGAGTATTGTTGCTCATTGTTCTCATGCCACAATTCAAAACTTCCTGTGGCTCAAACAAGTTTTTATCTGAACCTGACAGTTCCAGCAGTACTGAAAAGTGCACTGTCAGGGTTGAAAAGGTACAGTTGTACAAAGTTTATCTTAAATGTCAAACTACACTGATTTATGTCAGTTAATAACTGTACATTTTTAATATGAATGAAGATTGTACCCAAGTTCCCTTTTGGGAATAAGTTTGAAAGCCAAATAGCTGCAAGCAAAGCAGAGGTCTGGCCTGCTGTGAAACATAGAGGAGGTTGGTAAGTAGAAGGGAGTTTGTTTTACAGCCAGCTCATTCCAAGGTGTCCTCAGATGTGTTGCCCTTCTACACCCTGACGTCATACAGACTTAATGAACACTATTTAAGATTATTTAAGATTTAAATGCACACAAAACCTGATATGCACCCACTGAAGGTAATTTCTGTTCAGCACAATCAGTTCTGTTTAAACTGATTCCTTTTCAGTTTTCAGTGTTAGCAAAACTGTAAACTGGTTTTTGAGAGTCAGCACAGCAAATTTTATTGTTTTAGAGGAATTCAGTTAATCAAACCTTATTCTGTAGGAAAGGCTCGATTTTCATTCTCGGTCCTTTTTTTTTGCTCAAGCTTGTGTTCCTCAGTTCTCTAGTACTGAAAATAACGTGTCTTTTCTTGACAATTGTTTGTAACAAATATGATGCAATACCATGTATAAATACTTTTGTTTATCAGAATTGCATGTATCGGTTTATTTTAAATCTGTTCCCAGTATAATTAATCCGAGATACAGTTAAAATAGTCTAAGGCTGTCTATGCTGTCTTTTGTGCTGGTTTAACTAAGATATTTTCAAGTTTTGCCTTCTACAAACGTAGTTATCAAAAGTTTTTTAAGTTATCAAAACTTAACAATTCTACTCTTCCCTTCTTGCGTGGATTAGGTTTTTTTCTACTTATTAAGCTTTAATATCTTCCAAGCAAAATGTAAATGTATGAAAATAAACAAGAGGTGCTTTTGCTTCCCTGTCTGGTTTTTGCAAATTATCTTCCTGATTTTTTTTGTGGTTTTAAAAAAACGAACCATTGCTTCTGGTATTGTAGGGAGTTACAGCTCCTGGTAGTGTTTCTCATGCTGTTATACCACGCTGCTGTCTTCATACTGCTGTCACTGTAGGGATTTATAAACTGACAATGCTGGAGTTTTTGCAACCCAGTCTTCCAAATCTCTTCCAAATTGTCTTTCTTTATCTTAAAGAAGTGTAGTGCATTTTATTTCTTTTTGCCAATTTATTAGTCTTTTCAAGTTTTGGGACATTTTTATTCTCAGTTTAATATTATTTTTCCTATCGTCTTTCCCACAGCCTTCAGATATCCTCAAGATTTTTGAGATCATAAGATGTTGCTGTAATTTTTTAATATTCTTTGGTGCCTGCACCATGCTTTATTAATTTGTGTAGCACTTTAAGCTGAAAAGCTGTATAAGTAGAAACATATTACATGCTGGAGAAGCAATGGAAATTCTGTGTGCATGTGGATTGGGCTCTCGGCTAATTCTTGGAAAACACTTTACAGTTTTTTTGCACTCAAAAGAATTGAATGACTTGGAAATTGGTATAATTAAGAAAGACACTTAATACTCAAGATGCTTTAATCTCCATTTTGCGGGGATTAAGTATTATTTTTCAAGGCAGCCTGTAGTTTTGAAGGGTAGTCTGCCAGAATTCTTTCTCTTGTCTTTTTTTAAAAGAATATTTTACAATGAATTATTCTGTATTAACAGCTGTCTGAGTCCTTTTGGACTCAGTCATTTTGGATGGGATTTTCTTTTTCTTCAATGCCATCAATAGAAACTGATGAATTTTTTTTAGGTAAGTTTTTATACTTAATTTTCAATGATTTGTGACATTATCATTTTATCATCTCCATGATAATGCATCCAGTTTCTTACTATTTTCAATACAACAACATGTCTCTTCCAGCTAAGTCTATGAGATATAATTGTTTAAAATGTTAATGTAAAAAAATCCAAACTATATAATGGCCAGGTTCAATCCTATAAATACCAGTAGCACTGGAACAGTTTTGGATGCTTCTTCTGCGTTGTGATCCAAGGGAACAGTAATAAGGGATTTTTCAGAAATAAAATAAAGCATTACCAAAAAACATACTGACGTGGGATTAAGAGGATCAAGAGCTAATTTTAGAAGTGTGTGTGTAACAGTTAAAAAAATATATATAAGAACAATTAAAATATTTGTTTAGAAAATGAAAAAAAAATTTTTAAGCACTTATATTTTTATACATTATAGATTTTTAAAATTATAGTGCTAATGTCTGAAGCTAATTTTTCATTTTTCATTTCTAAGCAGCTATGGCATACTGTATAGAAATTAAATGGTATGAAGAAACTGGTGTATCTAGAAATTAGCTTTTTTTGCTGTGGTTTGGAAAACTTCCTTTCTTAAAGAAAAATTTTACCTTCTATGGAGCTGATTTCATTTTATCCCATGGCTTAATTTTTTACTTCTAGTTTAGTTCGGTTTTTACATAAATAGAAGTAATTAGTCATTCATTAATTGATTTGTACAAGCTTTAGTATGTGTTTAATAAGTGGATGGGATGACCGAATTGCAGAGTGGTGGTGGTTGAAATGGTCCTCTGGAGACAATCTAGCCCCCTGCTAGTTTGCTGAAAATATTTAAGCTTGTTTTACAGTATTGACTAGTATTTGTTCCTATGTTTTCATGCAATTAAGTTGTTAATAGCTGCCATTATACAGATTTAATTTTTTTCCCTGTTTTTTTTTTCCACCAAGAGAGATATTTTAAAGGAAATGTGACTAGAGATATCTGGAGGCAGAGAATGATATTTGATGTTGTTGCTTCCAAACTAACTCTTTACAGAAAGAAAACACCAGTACTTTTTATCTTTAATGGCATTATCCATGTGTGAAGCATAACTTTTAGAACATAAATGTATAAGCTTAAGAGCCACAACCATTTAGATAGCAGACACAAATGATGGAAAAAAAAGTAGGTGCATCTTTGGATTAAGGTGGCCTCTCCATGAAGTCATCAAAGAAAGGGAGTAATGATTATAGTTAATTTTTTTCCAGCTTGTTCCTCAAATTATACAACTATGCTTTTTTGTTAGGTTTAATTTTCAGACTGTCCTTTTTGGGATTGAGTACCTTTGGTAATGCACGTCTGGTGAAAATGTTGGATCTTAACTAGCTAAAAGTATTTTGGATATCTTCAATCTTGTTGAAAAGTTGCTACTTTTGACTCTGTAGTAGAATAGATGCTTCTAATAAAGGCAAACCCATTACATTTATTTCAAGACAGGTAATCCCATTTATTTACAATGATGAACCAGATACAGTTTTTCTAGTTGCCTGCTGTCTGACTTGTGACAATATAAAGTATTGCAGTGAAATGGCCTTTTCCTTTTATAGCTATGTGACAGGCTGGGTCTACCCTCCTCTCTCGGTATTAGTCAGGGGAGCCAGAAATACACTGCAGTTAAATTACGGGTTTATATCTCCGGGTGGTGCTTGAATTCATGGCTGAAGACTGCAGAAATTAATTTTACTAAAGCAAGAAACAACAGGACATTAAGCCACTCTGTGAGCTTTAGATGTGCACTTCAAAAATTTTTTGTTGCTCAGCATTATTCGGTAATCTTTAACTCAAATTGTAGGAAATATTTGAAATTCCATTCTAACAATATCCAACAGAGAATATTAAAGAAGCATTAAATTTCAAATGCCTGAGGGAAAATGTTCTTTTGCAACACCATGGGCATTTGGATCTCACTAGTATGTGTAGTATTATAACCTAATATTATGCTTTACTCAGTCTAAAATGAAAGCCCAATTTTAATTCTATCTCCAAAAACTTGACATACTGCAGTGCAAAATAATTTATTTGACTGTTGTTTTTAATATATTGCAACTAACTTCAAAGCTGCCTCATGTGAGACTCCCACTATGGCTTTCTGTAATCTGACTCTTTCATTAAAACTTCAAATATCTCCCAAAGATTTATCTCTGTGCTTTTCTACTGCTAATTTACAAGCTATAAGATCCCAAAGTTAGCTTGGAAGTTTTTTTTCATTCCTTGCAATTTTTCTCTCCATAAAACAAAATTTGGAGTATCTTTGTGGCTATATAAAACACCAAAGCAGGGGACCAATACATTCTTTAAGAGACAGGTAATATGCAAATACAAAATGGGATTTAATGAGGCATTCACACAATTCTGGTCTGTTTGATTTGGCAAATCCATTACTGAACTGAAAAGATTGTTAATGAATCCTTTATGCTTTTATAACTTGTATTGCCGTACTTAAAGGTATTTCACAAATGATTCTCCAGTTTACAAGATTCTGGAGAAAGAGCAGAAGGATATTTCTAAAAGCCATAGAAAATCTCTAAGTATCTTGGTACTTGTCAGAGCAAGTGTAAGTGGTATGGTTCTGTTGAAAAATTAACATCATAGAATCATAAAATCATTTAGTTGGGAAAAAACCTTCAAGTTCATTGAGTCCAACCATTACCCCAACTGTCCCAAGGCCACTGCTAAATCACGTCCCTAAACTCCAGATCTACAACTTTGATGCATGTCCAGGGATGGCAATTCAGTCCTCTCCCTGGGCAGCCTCTTCCAAGGCCTAATGACCCTTTCCAGGAAGACGTTTTTCCTCATGTCCAACCTGAACTTCCCCTGGTCCAGCTTGAGGCCATTTCTTCTTATCCTATGATTTGTTCCTTGCGAGAAGATACCAACCCCCTCCTCTCTACAAACCCCATCACAGCTGGTCTCAAGCGAGTGTACACAAACCTCAGAGCAATCAGAGTGAGACACAACCTTGCAGATGCATTTTATGTTGGATAAAGTCTGAGAGATAATTATCTATTTGAATTCACCTCTGAGAAGGCAGCAGTATCCAATGTGAGGTGCTGGCATAATCTTGTGTAATTTTTTGGACAGAACCAAATTTTTAAGAAATGCTCTTTTAACGGATATTCTGTGTTGGTACTTTCTAGATACTGAAAGAGTTGTATTCTTTTGCAGGCACAGTAATCGGACAAGGAATGATGGGTATAAACTTGAATGTAGAAGGTTCCACCTCTTTATTGTAAGGGGACAGAGCATTGAAACAGGCTGTCCGGAGAGGCTGTGGAGTCTCCTCCTGTACTTTCAAAACCTGCCTGGATGCAGTCCTGTGTGACTTGCCCTAGGTGATCCTGCTTTGGCAGGAAGTATTGAACAAAGTAAGTGATCTCTGGAGGTCCCTTCCAACCCCAAACATTCTGTGATTGTTATGATTCTATGAATGGAAACAAAATTATTGATGATGTTAAGTCAGTAAATAAGGTGCAGCATGTGACAGAATTGATGTGAAGCTGGGATTGTTCATTGAAGTCTCTGCTGGGAAGGACTGGTGTCTGCCAGGAATGTTCTTAATTTTGTTAGCGTTTCATGGGGACTGTTAGTGTTTCAGGAGGAATTCAGTGTGAGTGATACTTGTTACAGGGTGGTCTTCTGGTTTTTAAATATGCAGTTCAGACAGTGGTAATGGCAGATTCTTCACAGTGAGGGTGACAGAGCACTAGAAGCCCAGGGGGGTTGTGGAGGCTCCTTCTCTGGAGATGTTCAAGACCCGCCTGGATGTGTTCCTGTGTGACAGGATGATCTTTTGAGGTCCCTTCCAATCCGTAATGATTCTATGATTCCGTTGAGTAAAGACTTAGGAGAGTAAACAAATGGATGAAAATAAAGCCATGACTTTGATTAAAAGATTTTGGGAAAATAAATCCAAAGATACAAATGAGAGGGCTTCTAATATTGTGTTAGCCATAAGAAAGGATTTCTCATATACAATATAGAAATTATGTAACTCTGCTTCCCCCAGCTGAAGCCACTTACTGGTTTCATTTTACACTGGCAATATGGAAGATTAAACTTGTGTGGATAAATTCATTTAATCATATCTTCTACAGCTGTAGAAATGGAAGGAACCAAATGCTGCAGTTAACTAGAATGAGTAGTCGCTGTGCTCATTCAGGAGAAGGTCTTTCCAAATTGTTCAGAATGAATGTATTTTTAAACTGTGTCTTTAATCAGTGATAAATTCTGAGTGAAGTTACAATGAGTCAACTCTGGCTGGAGGCCAAGTGCCCATGCCCACCAAGCTGCTCTATCCTCTGGCTAAACCAGACAGGGTAGAGAAAATATGAAGAAAGGCTTGTGGGTGAAGGTGAGAACAGGGAGACATCACTCAGCAGTTTCTGTCATGGGCAAACCCAATACAGAATTGTTGGAAGGGGAGATACTGTCTTTGTAGTTGAAATACTCAAAAATGTAAATGATAAAATGTCTTTGGAATATGTAGAATTGCAGAATTACAAGCACAAAGTCAAAGTCTTCAAGCTGCTATTGATGCCTAAATTTATATAAAGGAGTCACAATATATAAAGTCAGTGTTGCAGGAAGTGCAGAGTGATTGCAAAACTTTTTTTTCTACTTTTTTCTTTTTTTCTGTATTAATTTTTTTTTGCAATTTTTGAGACTGCAAAACAAGATATTTGCCAATGATTCGCTGATGCTGCAGGTTTGGTCCACTTGCACAGCCATCTGCAAAATTGTTATTGAGTAGGAGGTAGTTTGCACAGTACCATTGCTTCTATTGTGTTGCAATTTACGTTTGGTGGAAATTGTAGTAAAATGAGAAATAGGGCAGTAGTAAAAGTCAACCAAACTGTAAAGTGATTTACATTAAAAGATATGCATCAAGCAAAGAGCAAACTTAAAAGATGCGAGCTCTCTGCTTGTAATTTTTGGAACTCTTAATTTTTATTGTTTTAATTTTTGTGTGGTGCTAAGATAGAAAGTCAAGCTTCTGCAGGAGCTCAGATCGTCTTTCTGAGGAAGGGAATAGAGAGAACATGCACCGGTTTAATGGCTGCTGGTAATTTTTCACTGCCAAACCAACACTATTCACACTGACATCCTATCTTTTCAGACAATGAAGTAATATTTTGAGATAATTAAAGACAATTGCATGTAATAGCAGAAAATTGCTATAATTGTTTTGTTTTCCAGATGACAAATGCAGATTTATAATTTTTGTGACCACATCCAGACTTTTACTACCAGAATTCACAGAGAAACCATAAATAATTATTGTTCCATTATGCTTAATGTCAGTGGTATGAATCCGGTTCATTTAAAAATCGGTTAGGGCAGGTTTCATCCTTATGTCAAACCCATTCTTGGTTTTAGAAATCTTGTTCATGTTTTGTCACACCTGTGGATTGCAAGTCATCACAACCTGAGTGATAATGAGCACTTTTGAGAATTTTCAAAGAGAGTTTAAATTAATCTTGCAGCTGAAGAACAGTAAGCTTCTAAATGCCTCTGCCTTGGAGTGAGTTTGTTGGGTAATGCCAAGAAAACTTGGTCAATTCTGTGCCCTTCCCTCATTTTCAGTGACATTTTCAGGGTGCCTATTATGGCATTTCCACCCCCCCCCAAAAAAAAAAGTGAAAGACTTTGCTGGTAGAAAGTGTTTTAAAATCCATTAAATTAAAATACAACCTGCCTTTGATCAATTTCTTTTGAAGCAAAGGCTGAGTGTGGCACAGTCAAGAGGTGCTATGAATTTTCAGTAGCCTTCAAGCTCTTTGAGTCCAACCATTAACTCAACTGTCCCAAGGCCACCTCTCAACCATGTCCCTAATCTCCAGGTTTCCACAAATTTGGAACATGTCCAGGGATGGTGATTCAATCCCCTCTATGGGCAGCCTCTTCTAAGGCCCAATGACCCTTTCCAGGAAGTACTAATGTCCAACTTAAACTGTGAAACTTTCTCTATAGCTTTGGTATGTTATTCATACCTAATTCACTCCCTTTTTCTTTGTCAATTGTCTTCGCTGAAAAGATGCATCAGGGTTTGAGAGTCTTGAGGACATTCAAATGTGTGTTTGTTTATCTTTGATGATTTTGTTAGAGGTCATACATGGTGTGGCTATTGATGCAGTGTTAAGAAATAATACTTACATTGTTTATATTAATTGTACCATGACCAGTTTCTTTGTCACATTGTTATAGTTCTTGTGAACTCTTGCAAGGTTTTGTCATTATAAGCTTTGATAGTGTACATAGTATTGCCTATTTTAGTCACATTTCACTAATTACTTTAAAACCATACATTTTATCAATAACAAAAATACCTGTTTAGATATAATTGCAGCTTTTTATATCAAGCACTTTAACCATCTCCAGTTTTTTACCTGTTAGTGAAGTCTTCTTTGTGTTAAAAAACTTAAAGAGAAAGACAGCAAATGGTTTGAGATTAGGTGAATAAATACATTAAGGACAGTGAAATAGAACATGAGGAAAAAAAAAAAATAGAATTGTGGTACAGGAGTATCAAGATAGTCTTCTAAATACTGAAGGTTTAGATTGGCTCAGATTAGGACATGTAGCACAGTGAATGAGACAATTAGATACTGAGGGATTTGGGGTTTAGTTCTCAGAAGTAGAAGCTGATGTTGAGTCTTGACAATAAGTGACAGTATAACCAAAGTTGTATCCACTTGGGTCTACCTGCAAAAGCACATGGTTGGAGTAAGAGATGCTCTTTCAGAAGTTTCTTGGTAGAGTAAAAAAGAAGGCAAGGACTGGGAATGTGGTGCATTAACATCAAGATGCACTAGAGGGAAAATGAAAAAAACAATTTCCAAGAGGAAAAAATGCTAGTAACTTTCAGGAACATCTGAGAAATAATGGCAAAATTAGGAAGAGAAAGGACTGTCTGAAGCTAAGAGGGCTCAAAACACGAGTGAATGTGGAGAAAGTGACAAATGCAGTCAACCTGAAAATATAATCAGACCAGTATGTTCTGCTGGAGAAGGGATTTAACAACTTTGAACTCACTCATGTGATTTCTTCCTCCTCCTGACTAGATTCAAAAGAGGAGCGATGTTTTTAATGTTATATCATGCTTAACAAACTACTGCATGCTGTGTCAAGTTCATTTTCACTGTTAGCCCTGGCTAAAACCCACTGCTATCTGTAGTCTAGCCTGAAGGTGACAAGACATTTGAATCACTGTAATTAGGCACACGTCATACTGCAAAAAGATACAACTATCTTGATGAATCGCTATTTAAAAAAAAAACAACCCAGCATTATTTTTGTCCTTTAATTGCAGTTGGTGCCTGGGAAAGTGAGAGCAGAAATGAGCTCAGCAAAATGGTTTCCTCAGCATGACAACTGAAGAAATTAGTAGGATTTTGCTCCTCCAAGTCCTGTTCACACCTTCAAGTGTAGGGCCTCTCCCAGGTTTTACTTGACAAACATTTTCATATATCCCACTTCTTTCTGGTTTTAAGAATTCATAAGAATTCACTTTCCATGCTTAAGCAGGAGCTATGAAATGAGTTATTGTTTGTCTTTTAGAATTGTGGCTCCAGGGCACACTTAAACTATGAACTGTAAGTGATGAAAAAGTGGATCTGCCCAGCAAAATCAGGATTGTAGTCAGGTATGGCAGAAATGGGCTATAAGGAACTTTATCCCTCTGGGGAAAAGCACTTCCATACACACCAAAATGTAGGTTTTGTTAGCCCTATTACAGCTGCCTTGTGTTAATAATTAGGTTTTGTTCTGATTTTCTCCTGCGTTTTAGAAAAACTGTAGAAAACATTCCTGAAGTACGTCTGGCTTTCACCACGTCAAGGTGCATTGCAATTTTTGCCTTTTCTTTTGGGGAACAATGAGTTACCCTTCATTCTTTTTTCTCTGAAGATACATTACTTTATCTTATCACTCACCCACGCATCTTTCCGCAGAGCTCAGATTACATTCCTTTTGTTTATTAAAATGTTAAATTGTTTGATAATGAATCAGGGAACGGCATTTATTGCATGGTAGCAGGCTTTCTGTGCAGTGGAGTCTTGTCACAACCATCAAGTGTTTGAATTTGGGGCCTTAACACCAGTTTATAAGTGCTCCAGTTTTAAAAAGTGAATTGTGAATGTGGATTTACACTCATTTTTACAACTGAAGAAGAAGAAAGCCTATAGGTCATGGAAGGAGGGAATGGCCACTTGCGGTGATTATAAGGCTCTGGTGAGGGAATGTAGGGATGCAACTAGAAAAACCAAGGCCTCCTTGGAATTAAACATTGCAAGGGCGGGTCAAGGGCAACAAAAAGGGCTTCTTCAAATACATTGCAGGTAAAAGTAAAACTAGAGGCAATGTAGGCCCCCTGCTGAATGAAGTGGGTGCCCTGCAGACAGAGGATACAGAGAAAGCAGAGATACTGAACACCTTATTTGCCTCTGTCTGTACTTCTCGGGGCTGTCTTGATACCAAGCCCCAGACTGCTGAGAGTTCAGATGAAGTTGAGTCAGGAGAGAAGCCTGCCTTAGTTAATGAGGACTGGGTTAGGGATCAGTTGATCGAACTGGATGTACATAAATCCATGGGCCTAGATGGGATGCACCTGTGTGTATTAAGGGAGATGGTGGAAGTCATTACTAAACCACTCTCCATCATCTTTTCTAAGTCCTGGGGATCAGGAGAGGTGCCTAGGGACTGGAGGATAGCAAATGTCCCTCCAGTTTTCAAAAAGGGAAAGGAGGAGGACCCAGGTAACTGTAGACTGGTTAGCCTCACCTCCTTCCCAGGAAAGGTGATGGAACAATTTCTTCTAGATGCTGTCTCCAGGTGCATCAAGGACAGGAGGGTCATTAGACACAGTGAGCATGGCTAAACAAAGGGAAAGTCATGCTTGACCAAACTGATAGCCTTATATGAGGGCATAACCAGGTGGATGGATGATGGCAGAGCCGTGGATGTGGTCTGTCTTGACTTGAGCAAAGCATTTGATNTCAGAATGGGGGTGGTTAGCAGATCGGGAGAGGTTCATCTCCCACTCTACTCTGCCCTGGTGAGAGCACATCTAGACTATTGTGTCCAGTTCTGGGCCCACGAGTTGGCAGGCCTCATCTAGAGGGCTTTAA